>VMDO01002522.1:0-165775 GCA_007922755.1 Pedetes capensis
ATTGTGTCAATATAAATGGTCTAGAAAATGCATGCAATTGTTCTGACAAGATAATAACAAAGTTCGCTTCAGGAAAAATTTCTTTATTAAACAGAACTGGGACTCAAGCACATATAGAAAAATATTACCAAGTAAATGATAGAGAAGACTTAGATGGGGAGGGTGGGGGGGAGGAGGCATACAAGAGGGTAAGGGGAAACCTATATGAATAATGTACATCAAAATGCATATATGTAAATGCCACAACGAAAAGCATGTCAGAATGAATCACATTAAGGTGTACATTAAAAGTGTCCAATAAAAAAAAAAAATCCTCAAAAAGGTTATTGAAATAAATGTGAAAGCTGGGTGTGGTGATACATGACTGTAATCCCAGCACTCAGGAGGCTGAGGCAGGAGGGTTACAATTTCCAGGCCAGCCTAATGCATAGAAAGATCCTGTCTCAAAAAAGAAAAGGAAAGGAAAGTTTAAAAGACCCAAATAAATGGAAAGACACTCCCTGTCTATGAATTGAAAGATTTAATATTAAGATGACATTACCCCTCAAATTAAGCTACAGATTTTCTTCAATCTCTATCAAAATCCAGCTAGTTTAGGGTCAGTTCACAAGCTGATCCTAAACTCCATGCACAAATTCAAGGGACCCAGAGTATAGAAAGCAAGCTTTAAAAAAGAAGAATAAAACTAAAGGACTTAAAACTTGCTGAAAATCTATAGCAAGCAAGACAGTGTGTTGTTGGCATAAAGACATATAGGCCAATGGTGTAGAATTGAAAGTCCAAAACTAAATCCTCACCTGTATGGTCAATTGATTTTGGAGAAGAGCACCAAGGCAATTTACTGGAGAGAAGAAGAGTATTTTCAACAAATGATGCTGGGACAACTGAATAAACGCACATCAAAGAATGAAATTGAACCATATCTCTTAAAGTACACTTATTAACTGTTTAACCAAGGCACTCAACCTCTCTATGACTTAGTTTGCTCATCTGAAAAATATCATCTTTAATGGTATTTAGTTTATAAGCTTATTATGAAAATTAAATGGGTAAGAATGTATGTAAAGCACTCCCCAAAGAGCTAGGCATTACTAAGGCATGATGATTCAACTATTTAACGTAGTTTCTTGGTATAGTTTCAACTTAGTATCCTGCCTGCCTGCCTGCCTTCCTTGGCAGTACTAGGGTTGAACCCACAGACTTGGACATGCTAGGCAAGTGCTCTACCACTGATCTGCACCTTTAGCCCTTTTTTAAAATTTTTTATTTTGATACAGCATTTCATTAAATTGCACAGGCTGCCTCTGGCCTCAAACCTGATATCCTCCTGCCTCAGTTTCTTGAGTTGCTGGGATTACAGGTGTGTGCCACAGCACCCAGCTAACTCACTATAGTTATTAAGGTCATGATATTAATTGTACTTATTAATAGTATTTCAATATTTAATATTGTTGTTATCTTCAGGTGAAGGAGATGACATACAAAAGATTCTGCTAGGCACAGTCATGTATGCCTATAATCCCAGCAACTCCAGAGGTAGAAGAAGGAGGATCACGAGTTTGAGGCCAGAGGCAGCCTGTGGAAAGCCATGTGTGAGGCCCTGGGTTCAACCCCCAAGTACCAAAAAAAAAAAAAAAAAGAGAGAGAGAGAGAGAGAGAGAGAGAGAGAGACAGGGACTCTATGTGTGAAAGAAAACCTAGAAGGGCATGACAGGTACTATCCATCATAAGACTTGTTTAGAATTTTGATACAAACGTCACCAAAGTCCTGCACATTGGCCAAAATCATGCTTTAGGGGAATACACTAAGCCTGGTTAGTCCCAAAATCAGATGGGCAAGCACGGGGGAGGAACATAGCAACAGAAAGAATCCTATAACCATATAACAGGGTGAAGTTGGGTTCAGAGAGTAAAGCATTACCCACCCCTCACAACCAGCTATAGAGTCTGATCCCTCTAGCCTGACCCTAGCCCTAGGCTTTAAATCTTATTTTCCCAACACAGCTGGCAGCAGCTGCCTTCGTGTTTGCTGGACCTCCTCTCCACAAGACTGCTCTCAGCCAAGACTAACCATCTGTGAGATAGGCCTATTCAGTACACTTTTTAACAGATCTGAGGCCAGGTTTTGTTTTGCTTTGTTAATTGCATATCAAGCTGTCACCCAGAGCTTAGGGAAGGGTATGAACATACCCATAAATTATCCAGTATTCAAAAGCAATTTTGATATTGCTATCAGAAGCCTCTTTGTGCACAAATGAGCTTGTGGTATTTTGCAAAAGTAAGCATTCCGGGGGAACAGTTAATGATTTTAACCTAGGGTATTTGAGTAACTACAAACAGCAACTGATAGATCCCAGGAGTGGCCCAGTGCGGGATGTGAATTCACAGCCGCTTGTGGAAGACCTGCTTGGGAACAAGGCTGACTCATTGGATTGATTCACCATTCACAAGTGGCTCACTATGACAGCAATGGGCTTTGATGAAAAACCTGGGTATTTCTGATATTTAATCTAAGGTTCTTAGGGCTACCTCCTCTTTTTGCATTCTCTACTCTTTGCAGCTTGCTCTGCTGATGGCTCTAATTCTTGAATCCTGAGCCAATCTCAACAGGCAAAGAGATGGCCTTTTGGTCTTTTTTTTTTTTTTTTTTTCCTAATCCTATTGTTAGTCAGCACACAAACAGTGGCAGGCATTGTTCAAGAAATAGAGAAGAGAAGAGCTCCCTCAAAGTAGTTCATAGATTAGGCCTAGAAATGGATATCTAAACAACTTTAATCTTCAGTTTGGTCTTCTAAGTTCTGCCCTGCCCAAAAGATTGTCTCCACCTGACATGGTTTGCTCCACAATTTCAGCCCCATTCCCTCCCCAGTCCATCCCTAAACTGCCAGGAAGTGATAGTACCTTATACTTAGCTTCCATTATAGTTTGAATCTAAAATGTCCTCCAAAGGTCATGTGTCTGAACGCTAGGACCCCAGATGGTGGCACTGTAAGTGGGAGGCTGTGGAACTTTAGGAGGTGGGACCTAGCTGGTCGAAGTAGGTCCCTGGGGGTTCACCTTTATCCAGACCCCTGGTTCTGGTAAGCTCTCTGTTCACCGTGATGCCATGATGTGAAGTGCTCTGCTACAGACCTTGCTACCAGCTGCTCTGCAATGCTTGCTCACCATTATGAACTGAGGTCTTCTAAACCATGAGGCAAAATAAATCATTCTTTCATCCTTAAGTTGGTCTGTCATTATTTTGTCACAGTGACAAGAAAAGTAATCCACACAGAAAATTGATACCAGGAGTGGGGTCACTGCTGCATTGAAATCTGATCATGTGGTTCTTAGGTCATAGGAATTGGTTTTCAGGAGGAGTTTGGAAGAGTTTTGAAATGTGGGTGAAAGAAGACCTTGAATACTATAAACAGAGATTGAGGGGAAGTTCTGGCAGGAGTTCAGACGACTAGAATGCCGATAGTAAAGTGGACAGTAAAGATGGTACTCAAAGGGTTTCACAGGGAAATGAAGATGTTACTGGGAATAAGACTAGAGGTCACTCGTATTATATTCTGCTAAAGAGTTTGTAGTTTGACCGTCTCCTAAAAATTTGAGTGAGGCTAAATTTAGAAGTAATGGATGAATTAACTGAACAGAGAAAATATTAAGGCAGCATAGTACTGGTTGTATAGCTTGGTTATTATATAATCTGTAGTCAGATTTATAATGAATACAAGATACAAAAAAAAAAAAACAGGGCAAAAAGATTTGAAAAATGTGCAATCTTGCCAGAAAAATTCCATATTTAAAGATGAAGACAAAGGTGAATTCGGACAATCAGGTTGTGGGCATTAATGAGATAAGTGCCATTAAAGAGAAAACCAACACTCTGCATTTGATAATAGGAGAAATGGCCTGGGGGCAAAGCATGAACTGTCCAGACCCCTCTCATCTAAGGTCCTTTGGTGTAAAAGTAGAAACACACTTAAAAGACTTTCCTTTGAAAAGAGAGTGTCAGAAAAGAAAATGTCTCCAAGATTCCTTTCAGGAAAAGGGCTGGAGAGGGAACTGTTCTCCCAGCTTTGGCCATCCATGCATACAAAGGCCATTGTGGCCATGATCCAAAAGAGCTCAGCTACCAATCAAGCTGGGAACAAACCTTGGCATCATCCATGTGGTGCTGATTTTGCAGGCATGCAGAATGTAAGAGTTACAGGATTATGCTACCAAAGTTTCAGAGAATAGGCTGTGAGGCCAGGCAATGTGTGGCAGGGTTAGATTCCCTGAAGAGAGCCCCTGAGGGGTTGGTGCATGAAACTTTGAGGGTGGAGCCTAAGCTGCAATGGAGACCCCAGAATGTTGGAGATGCCAGCACTGTGGTCCATCCGTCCAGGAAAGCTACCAGCAATGAGTGGAGCCAGCGAGAGCGGGCTGTGTGTACTGCAAAGAGCAAGACCATAGGGGCAAAAGTGCTCAGGCCTGTTGGAGCACAGATAATGTCACAGCATGTGCCAGACACCAGACAAGGAGCTGCAAGTTTCAGTGTTTGTCCAGCTGGTGATTGGTCCTGCTTTGGCCTGGTCTTTCCTTGTTGTGTTCTCATTCTGCTCTTTTGGAACAGAGATGCTTACTCTATGCCATTGTATATTGGAAGTACGCAACTTGTTTCGTGTTCTGCAGAGGCTCACAGCTAAGGCTCAGTAGAGACTTTGGACTTGGACTTTTGAACAATCTTGCAACTGTTAAGAATTTGGGGACTCTTAAAATTAGACTAAATGCATTTTGAATTATGAGATGGCTACGAGTCTTTGGAGGACCAGGGGCCAGGTGTTATGGTTTGAATCTAAAATGTCCTCCAAACATCCTATTTTTGAATTCTAAGTACCTGGATGATGGCACTATAGTGGGAGGCTGTGGAACCTTAGAAAGTGGGACCTAGCTAGCTGAAGTAGGTCACTAGGGCTTGACCTTGACCCAGATCCCTGGTTCTGGTGAGCTCGCTCTCTCTCTCCTTCCTGACACCATGATGGGAAGTTCTCCACCATAGGTCTTGCTGCCAGCTTCTCTGCCTTGCCTCCCTGATATTATGGACTGAGATCCCCTAAACCATGAGTCAAAATAAACCTATCTTTTCTTCTTAAGTTTGTCTGTCATTATTTTCTCATAGCAACAAGAAAAGTAACCAACATAGCTTCTAAGTTATGATCCTCCTGTGGAAGAATCCCCTTCTTCACTGCCCTACAAGCACATTTTAGATCTGCTTAAATTTCATTCTTTTGGTTTATTGGTGTTTTGTTTGTTTGTTTTGTCTTTGAAAGAAGTACTTATTATATAGCCCTGGCTGGCTTAGAACTGACTATGTAGTCCAGGCTGGCCTTGAACTTGCTTTGATCTTCCTACTTTTGCCTCCCAAGTGCTAGGATTACAGCCATGAGCCACCATATCTGGCTAAATTTCTAAAAAATTTTAAGGCCTTTTCTAGTGTGGGCATAGAGTGCTACCAAGGTTGGGTGCCCTGATCCCAGATGGGACCTGCATGGGTCCTGTCCTTATTTCTCCTCTTGGGGGCACTCCTCAACCTGGGACTCCATGCACTGGGTCAACCAGTTGTCCCCTTCTCCCTTTCCAGGACAGCAGCCTGGTCATCTAGTCTCTCTTGCTGCCTAGCATGACATTTCTTCTGCATGAGATGGAGTTTCCAGAATGGCCCCAACATACTGACTTTGGGTGACTTTTATTCTTGCCCACAAAGGACAAGTGAGTGGCTCTGAGCTGATGGTCTACTGCTGCTCCTCAGGTTTGAGTTGCATGTATGCCTGTGCTTGGGCTCCTGCCCACCCATGCTCTGACCTCAATAGTACCTCCAGGCCACAGACCCAAAGTGGTAGATGGTGGCAGGCTTTCCTCCTCATGGATAACCTCCTCAGTCTCGTCCCTTGGGAATGGGCAGTCTCCTACCCCTGCCTAGGCCTCCTCTGCGGCTTTCAAGGCAACTCTTTCCCTGCAAATTCCACAAGCCTTCTAATGGAAGATGCTATCATCTGTCTCCAACCAATGTGGTGACTTCTGATCTCCTGGGGGGTCTTCAACTGTGTGGACAATGGTAGACATTTCTGTCCAGATGGAACCACTCTTCTCATCCTGCTTGTGGTAGGAAAATTTTTCTTGGTTTTATTTATGCTTCCTCCTCAGTTCTGGTCCATGAAATCTTGACCAGAGAGTTCAGAGAAAAAGAGAGATTAAAATGACCTCAGGGAATGAAGGTTTGGGGCAGAGAGAATGGTTTGATAAGAAAACAGTCCAAGAATCAAATTTGTTTTCTTTGGAGAAAAGAAAGCAAATGGGTGGCTTAATTTATGTCTTCAGGGCAATAGTTTTATGAAGGGATATGGAAAATTATTCCTTTTGTCTGCAAAGACTAACACAGCAGCGCAGTGCTTTCAGATCGCTGGTCTCCTCTTCCCTGGGTGTAAAGGGGATCACTCACTTGATTTTTGCTATTTTATGTTGAGGGAAAGTGCCTGAGGTTTGTTCACAAACAGAACAACAACAACAATAACAAAAAAGATCCTTGGAGGAGTCGCAGTACAATCCCAGCTCCTGTCAGTGCATTTCTGCACACCATGTTCTAGGCACACCAAATATTCCCACCCTTTCCCAGATATGCCTTCTTCCTTCACCCATGGCATCTCCCTTGTTTAGAATGGACTTCCCCACCCTGCCCCTTATCTAGTCTCACCAGTTCCCACTCCTCTTTTAATGCCCAGTTTAAGTGTCATCACCTTGTGTACTGTCCTTTACAAGCCGAGTCCCATTTCTGTGCTGCTGAAAAGCTTTGCCCACAATATTGTCTCTGCTCTGGACTGAACTCATTGGGGATAGAAGTCATGTTTCAGCTGGTCAGTCAATAAATGATTATTGGACAGTTAATGTATCTCAAGCTTTGTGCAAGGTCCTGCAGATACATCTATCAACAAGATAGAAGGTTTACTCCTCTCTTGCAGCTGTGATCTGGGGTGGAATATTAACAGATAAAGAGCAATTATAATGCAATGTGGTAAACAGGAGTCTCATAGATGAAGATAGTAGAAAAATGTGCTCCAGATGGAAGGAAAGACATTTGTGAATGTTGGTGGCAAGAAAAAATATTCCTTAGATGTTGGAATGTTAAAGGAAGAGAGGGATGGTCACTATTACTGAAGAATAATGCTGGCAAGAGACACAGACAGACAGGAGACCCCTGACAGAATCATCCTGTGCATTTTGAACCCCTTAGGAGAGAGAATTTCACCCTGAGAGTAATTAGGAGCTTCTGCAGGGTTTAAGGAGGGAAGTGGCAACTCAGATTTGAGCCCTGAAAGTTGACTCTGGCTGCAGTCTGAAGAACAGCTAGGCAGGAGGTGTTACTGGAGGCGAGCACAGCAGTTAGGAGGAAGTCTGGTGAATAGTCTGGAGGCCTGCTCCAAAGAAGTACCACAGGAATGACAACAACGGTGATTGGCAGAGGTGCCTCACAGGCAAAATGGACGGGTTTGGTGATATACTGGATATGGCAACAGATGGAGGTAGCAGAGGAAGGAACTCAATGGTTGCTTCCAGGCATCAGTGGGAGTACGTTTGTTTCCTCCGGCTGCTATAAGGAAGTACCACACACATTGCGTGTCTCGCTGTTCTGGTGGTAAGAAGGCCAAAATCGAGGTGTCAGCAGACAGTCCACCTTCTGAGGGCCGTGGGATGGGTCTGGTTCTGACCTCTCTCCCAGCTGTCAATTCAACCCACACATGGGGAAGGAAAGACAGTGTCATTCTCTAAAACAGAACTCATGGGGTGCAAAAATTTGGGGACCGAGAGATGAAGTCTTGAGGTTGGGGTATGTTGAGTTTGGGGGGGACCTGTGGAAAAGCCATTAGGAGATACCCAGAACACTATTTGATCTAGAAAATTGTTGCTGTAGAGAAGGGAAGGCTGGGAAGGCTGGGAATATGGATTTGAGAGTCCTTAGTGTCTGGCGAGGATAAGATAATGACTCTTTGGGGTGTGCTAGACCACCCGGGAAAAAATGGCCAATTCATCTTTGCAGCTCCAGCCCCTAGCCCAGCCTCTGCCCTGGCTATAAGAGCTCAGTGAACACCTACCTGAAGGAATAAAAAGGTTTATCCAACTCCCCATTCGTTCACGGTAAGAATACTTCGCGTGGGCGATGGCTTACCTGGCTCCTGTTCCCTGACATGAGGGGAATGTTCTTTGTAGCAATGAGAAACAAGTGTCCCTAGGTTTCACCTTACATTCTCCTCAAGTCTACTTTAGTAAATTGGTCTCACTCAGCACCTCTCAGGCAAAGCCACGACGTTATGGGTGAGAGGTCTCAGGCTTATACCCATGTCATGACTTTTAAGAACACAAACAGGAAAAATGTGAGTCTTACTGTAGTTTGTAGCAACATTTCCTTGTCACCTACAAATCTTCACTTTTGCCATCAGTCCAGGTTCTCCATAAACTAGACTCTAATGAAATTTCCAAATAAAGTTTTTCCTAAACCACTTGCTTTCCCCCCAAATCCCCCCAAATGGTAATTGGATCTTGGGGCATCTGGGGCAAGGTATTTCTCCCACCTTGCCATACTGCAGCAGGAGCTGGTGGGGGTGGCGCTGGGGTGGTGTAATGGTGCAATAAGCAATTGATCCAGTCTCCTTTGTGCCTGTTGCCTGGTGACACCAGAGGCCTCTCTCTCAGATCCACATTCTGCCTTGCTATTGGTCTGGTAATGTTGACAATAGACACTTCCCTGGCTCTGGGTTCTGAAAGAGACCTGGGGAGCTTGGGTTTCAAGTCACAGTCTGTACACATGCATTTCCTTAACTCTTTATGTTCCCTTCCAGGAAAGCCCAATTGCAGCTGCCAGGGCCTAGAAAGAGTGTCCACCCTAGTCCTACAGCAAGTCCCTTCTGTGTGTCTTAGAGTGCAGCTGGATGGGGGTGCAGGGATGTCTTTTCTGCCATGATGCTGTGGCAGGACAGTTTTCTTCTCCCCTCTTCTTGGGTTTTCTAGTAAGACAGCTTAAACAAATAGACTTTGTTAGCACAGTAGGTCATCTGAGCTGAACTCTGAAAGGCAGTCAGTATTACAGCTGTTTGTTTTGTCAACATTATATTCTGACACTCTGAAAGACCTATGACCTATTCTTGGGGTGCTTAGGAATCTGAAGGTGTGACCCATACTTTCCTGGAATGAAGCTGGGGCCAGGTAGAAGAGTGGAGTAGAAGAGGGCCGAGTGACTCTGGGGAGGTGACAAAGGTGGAAAATGAGACAGAGAAAGGATTCTGGGTGCATCCAAGGTGAACCCTGTTGGATCCCTGGGTGACTCTGTGGGTCAAAAGGGAGGCCCCATTATGGAGGTTCAATCTTGCTTAGGTGAGCACTCGACATCCAGGCTCCCCAACAGCTACCTGGACCCTACCTGCTTCCTGCCTCCTTTTTCTCCTCTTCTGCCTAGGTACCCGTTAGAGAATGGGGCAACTCAGGATGAGCTGTGGGCAGTTTGGGCCAGGGCAGCTACAGTGAGGACTAGAAGGTGCCCAGTTTGGGCTGGTTCTTCCAAGGGTCCAGCTCTGGTCCTCCAAACCTGGTGCCATCTGCAGAATGATACAGGCCTAGCTTCCTAACAAAGCGCCATACCTCACACCTCACTCTCTTTCACCTCCCACCAGGAACAAAACCACTTACGTTGAAGCAGGGTAAATGGTAGATTTTGCAAAGTTACAGCTGTTTCAAGGTTGAGGGAATATTAGGAAATATCTTCCCTCTCTTCCGTTGACCTTTGCAGCCAACTGCATAACCCCTGGCCCACACTCTGAGAGCAGGCGCCCAGAGACCCTCAAGGCTGGAGAAGATGTAGTGAGGGCTTCTGAACAATTTCTTCAGGATTAACTGACCTATGCCTATAGCAGCCAGCTCTGCAGAAAAGTAGTGTCGGAAGCTAGGGCAGAAGTGCTAGGAACCCATGATCAGGAAGACATGCACCAGGTCAAGTGACCCATAAGTCCATTTGGAACCAGATGTCCTGGTTCTCTCTGCCTGAAAGGCACCATTGCATTAGATGCATCAAAAGGGCTCTCACTCTCCCAGGGCAGTGGACCAAAATTACACTTCTTTCATTTCTTAGATTGTCTTTCTGCCAGACACAGCTGTTGCTCAGTTTCTAGTGCCACTCTCCCTTTTCTGTGCATCTGACGTCTGATAAAAGGAACCATTTATGTCCAGGGCAAGTGTAAAGTCTCTTGAGGACATTGCAGTATGTTGCTACCATGATCCATTTGGTTTCCTTGTCCATTTGGACTTTAAGAACCAGTTGAAAATGTTGGCTATGGCTAGGATTTACTTCTGCTTTTGTTTTTGTTTCCAGAAAGAAGAGACTGGTACTAACTTGAGCACAATTACTTTCAAACATTTTAGGGACTTGTTTGCTTGCTTTTGCTTATAGGAGTAACTGAGGATGCAAGAAGTGTTGGGATGATAAATATGGTAAGATGCATTCCACTGTAAAAAGTGGGAGGGAAGAGGATTTCCCACAGTATACACCAGTGACCTTGAAATTAATTCTGAGGAAGATTCTGAAACAAAAGTTTGAATGAAGTATATTGGTTCCTAGGCTGCCATAACAGAGTACCACAAACCGAGTGGCTTTGACAACAGAACCTTATTGTCTCACAGTTCTGAAGTTGAGAAATCTGAAATCAAGATGTCCCAGGGTTGGTTCTTTCTGAGGGCTGTGGGAAGAATCTATTCCATGCCCTTCTCCTAGCTTCTGGTGGCTTGCTGGCAATCATTGGCATCCCTCAGTTTTTAGAAGTATCACCCCGATCTTTGTATTCATCTTCCCACCACGTTCTCCTGTGTGCGTTGTTTATGTTCAAGTCTCCCTCTTTTGAAAGGATACCAGTCATATTGGATCAGGGATCCACCATACTCCAGTGCCACCTCATCTTATCTACTTACATCTGTAATGATCCCATTTCCAAATAAGGTCACATGCTAAGGTGCTGAGGGGTTAGGATTTTCAACATATGAATTTTTGGGGAACACAAACACAACAGAGAGCTTTTGAGTGTTTGCTAAAACTATCAGTCCTTTCCAGAAAGCAGTGTGAATGCACTAAGGATCAACTCTGTCCATTTAAACTACAGATTTCCTACCATCCCAGGGCTAAGGATGAATCACAAGCTTTTACCTGGGAGAGGAGTAGGGGCCAAAGCCCAGCCTTCTTAGGGCTACGTCCAAGATTGATGGATGTTTGTGCTCTGATTTCCCATTTGTTTCAGAGTCTCTGAAGTTGAGACATGAGCTTATTTGACTTTGGTGAGGAAATGAACCCAAAAGGGGTTTCACTCTTTGGCCTGGTGGCCAAGGAGCTGTCATTGTTACTGGGATGGCAAATGTGCCAGTCAGCTTTCCATCACTGTGACAAAATACCTGAGAAAATGAACTTAAAGGAGGCAAGATTTATTGTGGTCCATGTGTTCAAGAGGTCAGTCTGTGGCTGGCAGAGTCCATCACTTTCAGGCCCGAGGTGAGGCAGAGCATCATGGCAGTGGGATTGTGTGGTGGACAAGGCTGCTTAGCTCATGGTGGCCAGGAGGAGGGGACAGGGACGAGATATGGCTCCCGAGGGTACCTCTCCAAGGACCTACTTCCTAAACTAGGCCCCACCTCCCAAGTTTCCTTCACCTCCAAATACCCTGTCAAATTTTGAACCCTCAATGAATTAATCCATTGATGAGATCAATACCTTCATGATTCAGTCACTCCCCAAAGCCCCACCTCTGGACATTAGTGCATATGGGACCAAGCCTTCAACTCATAAGCCACTGGGGGACATTCCAGATCCAAACCATAACAGCCACCATCATACATACAGGGAGGCTGCTCTCAGACTGTTGTAACTGAATCTCTAAAGCTGGGAAAACAATCTCCTTTCATTTCCTTCATCATCATTCCACTTCCTCTTAATTTCCAAGCCTGATTTGCACCTCTTCCCACAGTCTATGTGAATGACAGCAAAGGGCTGTTGTGCCAGGAATAACAGTGCAAAGGAGTGTGGGTGGCAGGGACCCAACACCCAAGCTTGGGCCTCCATTTCCCGCCATTGTTCCCTGCGTCAGGTCTGGGCTGCCCTGGGGGGAGTTTTTCCAGATAAAAAGGGCCTGGTTGGCTGCCAGTGATCGGGCAGGTTCACAGCCCGGGCCTCCTGATGGGCAAGCAGTGATTCAGACTCAGATGTGCTTTATCTCCCACGCTTATCACTTGTCTTCAGCTGCCAGGAGACAGACAATGGGGCAGAGAGGCATTTTGGCTGAGCCAGGCCTTGGGTAGCCCCACGGGGTTTTAGAGGCCTCCAAACAACCTGCACCAGGCAATCTCACCAGGTCGCTCTAGATAGGGATTTCATTTCTTTTTCCACGCTCCAGTCCTTTCCATTTTAAAGGGGCAGAGAATCAGCGAGTTCCCTGGGGAAGATAGCATTTCCTTGGGGCCATACAGCAAAAATGGATCTCTGTGTCTGGTGATTCAACCCTTTTCCCAGTCTGCTATTTCAAGGAACCTGGGACTTCAGAGAATATTAAAGTGTTCAGGGGAAACAGGGCTCCAAAAGATCTTTCAGAAGATTGATTCCCACCCCCTGTCAACTTTACCCTTAAAAGTCAGTCTGGTGGTAAAACTAGTGAGATCTGAACAAACTCTGGATTGTACCAATGTCAGTTTCCTAGTTGATATTTGATATTTACATATTCATATTATACTTATGTTCTCACTTGAGAAATTGGGTGAAAGCTACAATTTTTGCAACTTCCTATGAATCTGTCATTTTGCGAATTTTTTATGTTTTAATTTTTTGAGACAGGATCTTGCTATGTAGTCCAGGCTGGCCTCAAGTTTACAATCCTCCTGTCTCAGCCTCCCACATCGTAGGATTAGGGATGTGCACCACCATACCTGGCTCAAATTGGTAATTTTCTTAAAGTAAAAAGTTATTTTTAAAAAAATCTTGATGCTTCCCCTAAAAAACAGTCAACATGCCTTGTTTTTGAAAAAGCCATATAGGACAATGACTGAGAGCATAGGCTTTGGACTAGACAGACCTTCGTTCAAATGCTGGCTTCACCACCTATAAGCTGTGTGATCTTTGGTAAATTACTTAATCCCTCTGAGCTTCAGTTTCTTTATCTCTAATGTAGATCTTAGTGCTTCCCTGATAGGGTGAAAACTAATGAAGTAACTCATGCAAAGTTCCCAACAGATGAATGATAAGCTATCAGTAAATATTCCTTTTTAAACTGTCCTCTTCTAAGAAAGGAGCCATACATATATTTTCGACCAGGAGTCACAAGCTCAGAAAGTTGTATGCATAGCTGGTAGGATTTTTTTGGTGGCCTCAGTAAGTCAAGAGCATTCAATCCTGACCGTGGTTCATACATGAGTCAAATGCCCGTGGAGGAATTGTTTGAATTCTGTCCAAATTTTTTTCCTTTATAAATTTTCCAACTTTTCAAGCTTCCTAATATGGGCCTTCATGAAGCAATCCACAAAAGAGAATACACAACATTCATTCCCATGCAAATAGGAATTAGCTCCAGCTTGCCATCCCAGTGCCTGGAGTTGGGGGTGAGGTGGGGAGGAGCAGAAGTGAAAGGTTGTGGGCCCCATTGCCCACCACCTAACTCATGAATGGGATCTAAGTAGAGAAAGTGCAGTTTTACAAAATATCCCAGGTCCCTGCACTTCACAAAGAGAAGGGCCACCTTGTCCAGGGAAAGCTTCTTGGCCACCCATCATCTCCTCCTGGGGATTTAAAAGTAAGTCCTAAATCCAGCTCTGGTCATGCCCTTTCTAGTTTTCCTTCCCTTTCCTTCCCAATCCTCTGTTCCAGACATCCTGGTTACTCATCATTTCTCAGACACCACCTGGGTTTCTCCAACCAGGTTGTCCATCCACCTGGAAAGCCCCTCCCTCCACTCATACCTTTAGCATCACTTCCCTGTTCCACCTTCCTGCCTTCATATGCTTTATCTTCCTTGAAGCTGCCCCTGTACCATGACTCAGAAGTCATCCCTTCTCCTTTGAACTCTCTCAAGGATCTCCCAGGATATGTCTTTCTCATATCCTATATGGCACTGACTCATTAAAGATCTTCTGTGTGCTGTGGACCGTACTCTCTGCCCAGCTCCAGACACGTGATGGTGGGCACCAGGGTTGAGTGTGCATGTGTGTGCACATCTTGGGGGTAGAGATGGGCAGATAGAAATTCAACATTCACATAAATAAGTATGTGTGTGCACACTGTGATAAGTGCTATAAAGGAACAAGGAATTAGAGAATTGTGGCACATGTTTCAAAGGAGGGTCTGGTTTAGAATGGGAAACCAGGAAAGGCCTTTCTGAAGCATGAACATTTAAACCAAGACTTGGAGGAGCAATTAGAGTTGGTTACCTAAAAGAAGAACAGGATAAGACCTTTCCATGAAAAATGGTAGATACAGGGGCTGGGGATGTAGCTCAGTGGGAGAGTACATGCTTAGCATGTATGAGGTCCTGTGTTTGATCCTCCAATAGAAGATATAAAGTCCACAAGACTAGAGAAGATTTGGATATGTGAAGAACCAAAAAGAGCCAGGAAGAAGCAGAGAACGAAATCAGAGGAAGTGGGAGGGCAGTAGAAAACACAATCATATAGGGTCAAGAGGTTGTGGTAAGCATTTTGAATTTTTTCCAAAGTCTAATAGAAACTTTTAAAGGATTTTAAATAATGCACTCTGACACATAATTTTAAATACTTTTCTGGGTGATAATGAAAAACAGAAATAGGAGTAAAAGTGGGCTACCAAGGAGAGATTGACAATCTCCACGTGAGGCATGGTGGTGGCATTGGTGATAAGGAGAAAAGAAACTGGACCTGTTTTGGAGGCCTGCCATTCTATTCAGTGTAGAAACTGAGGGAAAGGCAAGTGTGAAACATTACTCTCAGATTAGTGGATTGAACACCTGAGTAGATGTTGATGCCACCAAGTAAGAAGACCCATGCTTGAAGAATAGCAGGCATACAAGGGAAATATCCAAAGTTCAATTTTAAATGTTACACTGTAAGTAAAGGGGCTGTGGATGTAGCTCAGAGGAAGACTATGTTCCTAACGTGTGAGGCCTGTGATTCCATTCCCAGCACAACTAAAAACAAACAAACAAACAAAAAATTGCAAGTAGATATTTTTAAAATCTTAATTGCTTTATTTGACTTTATTTTGTGTGTCTAGAATCAGGGAACTGATATGTTCCAATGGGCTGAGCAGAAGAGGTTGGCTGGTTGGTAGGGGGTGTGTGGTAAAGGGGATTGAGCTCAGGGCCTTGTGTATGCTAGGCATGCACTCTACCACTGAGCTCTACCTCCAGTCCCAATGGGTTGGTTTTATAGACAGTGTAGAGCAGGGGGGGACAAAAGGCCAAAGTGAAGAACAAAAAGCAGATTAATCATTTCCAAAGTTGCTATTCTTATAAGGTGAAGCCAGAGATGGAACAATAGAAAAATAACAGATTGCTCAACATTAAGTTACTTCATATTACATTCCTTTGTAAGAATTAAGACTGAGGGAACTTCATTGTTGTATTCACTAGCCTTTTAGAGAAATTTGGCTATTTCTTCTTCTCCTGATTTCCTGGGAAATCAGAAAGTAACTTAGTCTCAGTTTAGTGACATAGAACTTTTAGCATGGGTGACTCCATTTTGATAAGTAGTCAGGTCTGTTGGGGCCCAGTGAAAGAATTTAATTGAAAACAATGGCCTCTGTTATGGGTCAAATCTGAAATATCCCCCAAAGCTTCTGTGTTTGCACATTTGCTCCCCAGCTGGTGATGCTGTCCTGGGAGGCTATGGAACTTTGGAAGGGGGACCTAGCTCTGCAGAAGTAGGTCCCTGAGGATGGGGGCAGCCTTCGGAGGACTCACTTGGGCCCCTGGTTCCAGTAAGCTCTCTGCTTCCTGATCACCACAATGTGAGATTCCTTGTCACAGGCCCTGCGGCGTGTGCCACCATCATGCCTACCATGTCGCCCTGCCTGCCTTGCCTCTGTGGACCCAAATCCTCTAAACTATGAGCCTTCAGTGAGTTATTTCTACCATAAGTTTGTTTCTGTCAGGTATTTTGCTACAACAACACACAAGCTGACTAATACAGTCTCCTACATTTATTAATTAACATACCTCAACTAGTCAGCTAGATACATTGATCTAGAGTTCAAAGAGATCAGGGCCGGAGATATACATTTAGAAAGCAATCAGCATTTAAATTTATGTCTCGTGAATAAATGAAATCACCTTGGGCCACAGTGTAGAAAGGGGATTGGACCTGCTTCATAACAACATGCTCTCATGATAACAAACATAATCCCTTAAAAATTAACCCTCTCCCTCTTAGCTACCGAATCACATCTTAAAGGCCCCACCTCCCAATACCCTCACAATAGCAATCAAACTTTGACAGGAGTTTCAGAGGGGGCAAACCATATTCAGACCATCATGGAAGAGAATCTCAATGAAAGGTGACTCCAGGCAATGTCTTAGGTGACAAGACGAAGGACAGAGGAATGTAAATATCCAAGGTAAACTAACAGTAGTCAGTAGGAAGGGCCAGTTAGTAAGGTTTGTTATGTGGATTCCTCTGGTGCTATCTCTAGTTGACAAGGGGCTCCAGAGATTAACTTGTGTCCTTCTTGGTACAACGACACCTTAATAAATGGAGGTTGTGTCTTTAGGCAGATGGGATGTGTGTGTGCAGAATGGTTTCCTGCCTCTGCTCCTTATTGTCTTCAGCTCAACAATCCTTCCTGTTGGGTGAGCATCTTCTGGTGTGCCCAAGGCAGATGTCGCCAGCTCATTTCTCTTATCTAATGTTATTGTGACAGCCTGCTAAGAGTTTCCTGCCTCACCTCTCTCTGGTTGTATCCATCCTTCCCACTCTTGCCAGAGCACACTTGAGCCACAAACCTTGAGTTAGTCCCTTGCCTAGAACCCTCAATAGCATATTGTGACCCTCAGGATGAAGCCCAGCTCCTAAGCTGGCATTCCAGGCCCTCCAAGTAGACCTTGCATGTTCCATGCTTTAGCAGCATTCTTTGCTCCAGCACCAATGTACTGCTTGGAGTCTCTTTCCTGTATTTGGCTGCTCTTCAGCTTTGGGCCTCTACTCTTCTTGTCCCCCCAAAAATATGGCCCCTCAACCTTTTCTTGGCCACCTTCTCCTTATTCATCATAGATAATCCCTGCAGCACTTCTGAAATGTGATCTTCACTCAACATATTGTTATGATAAGCATCTCCTTGGGTGTTGTTTTTCACCACTGGAGTGAATTTCTTGGGGACAACCAAGGTGTCCTCCTCACCTGTGTCTCCAGCATCTCTCACAGAGGTTAGAAACAATAACCATTCTGTAAGGAGTTGTTTAAAAATGAATGACTGATTATAAAGTACGAGGATGTACTAAGTCCCAGATGAGTATTACAGACAAACAGTGTAAGAGAAAGAAGGAAGCAGTTGCTTCCAGTTTGGGGTAGCCCCAGAAAGGTTCACAGATAAGAAAAAATTCATGCTGGCCTTGCAGGATAAGATAACACACAAGAAAGGGTTGGCCCAGGGCTGACATGCACTTGGCATTGAATAAAGAAATGAATCTGATTTGGCCAGGTGGAAAGGAATGGGGAGGTCATTCTGTGGGGGCAGTGGTGAGCACAAATGTTTTTGAGGTAGAAAAACACAAGTGAATGTTCAGGGAACAATTAAGAGACCAGTTTAACTGGAGCAGAGGATTTGCAGTGGGGAAGGCAGCAGGTTGGAAGAAGTGAGGTACGATCAGCGGACAGTGCGAAGAGACTGGTGCATCTGGTGCATGGTATTATCTTTTGCACAGAGTAGACGGTAGGCAAGAGCCACAATGCCACTTGTACTTGTCTTTTTCCATCCAGAAGGTAGAAACTTGAGCTTGATTAAGGGAACCTCTGAACGTTGCAAACCAAACACTTAAAGTACATCTTCCAGGGTCATGGGAGAGGGACAGAGTAGGCGCAGGAGTAGGTAATTATCTAGTGTCCCTGTAGTGTGAACAATAGGCCAAAATAACCCTGACTGGTTTCCATTTTTCTCCACATCTCTAGTTTAAACTGAATTAGAGAGCAGTTGAGCTGACCTAGGAAATAATTTATTCCAAGTCGGAAATACAGCAGGAAGTAGAATGGGAAATCCTAAAATTCTGCCAGGAGAGGAAGTGGTCAGTGCCGGTCAGATTGAGAATGGGGTCTCTTGTCTCACTTGGCTCCTGGTCAGTTCTTAGAAGGAGCCTACCAGCAAGGTGCCTGACCTCACAGAGTAGGGCCAGAGGGGCATGTGGAGGGGAGGTCACCATAGGCTGTTGAGGGGCCAATGCTGCCATCTCACTGTGTGTAAGAGAGAAGCAGGGACTGGCGCTGTGCTGTGCCCAGGAGAGGGCTCTGCCCCTCACCAGAGCCACATGCATCCTGTGCCCTATTCAGAGGAGGCCACATTATTGTGGAAGGTCCCAGAAGGGGAGCTCAGTGCCCAGCCACAAGCTTGAGGCTACATCTCTGCTATTTAATGGCTCTGTGGTCTTGACAAGCCATTAAAACTCTAACATGTGGTCTTCTTTGTCTTCCATTGCTCTAGTGAGGGAGGGAGGTTAAGGACTATCATGAATATAGGAAAAAAATAAACTCCATTTGTCCTATCCTCTCCCTCAGCTCTCAGCACGGAAGACTTCTGGGACCAAAGCAGTTTCCCCTGCTCCTCAAGCAAGAAAGAATTCATCAGTGCACACCACTGGATGTCTTCTAATTCAGTTCAGGGCTGTCCACCTGGACACAGCATCAGATCCACAGGTTGAGGGCTCAGTTCCCAAGAATGCGACCCCCTCCCCCCACACTTTAGATGCTGATCACAATACTCAGTCTGATCTGTGCTAATCGACCAGCTGGCTACAAATCAGGGTCCCAACAACCTTCTCCTTGTTGTTAGGTGCTGTCAGGTTGATCTGACTCATAGCCACCCTTTGTACAAAAGAATGAAACACTCCCCAACACTGTGCCATGCCTAGCACTATTGTTAGTGCTTCTCTGTTATTCATAGGGTTTTCAATGGCTGATTGTTTCTGAAATGTGCTACCAGGTCCTTTTCCCAAGCCTATAGTACCCAGTATTCCCAGGTAGTCTCCTGTCCAAGGACTAACCAGGCTCAGCTACCGAAATCTGACAAGATCAGATGCTAGGGTGGGATGGCTGTAGATAATCCTCTCCTTGGGTTGGTCTAATTTGCTACAGTGGCTCAAAGAACTCAGAGAAACATTTACTTACATTTCTTGATAAAGAATGGTAAAAAGGACATGGATGAGTATCACATAAAAAGATGCATAAGGGAAGATATGGTGGAAGGGGATGGAACTTGCACCTTCCAGGAATCTCCATGTGTCAGCTGCCAGGAAGCTCTCCAAACCCAGTCCTTGTTTGGGTTTTTTATGGAAGCTTTAAGTAGGAGTGATTGATTAAACCATTAACCATTGGCAATCAACTTGACATTCAGCTCCTCTCCCCTCCCCAGAGGTTGGGGGTGGGGCTAAAAGCTCCAGCCCTTAGAACATATAGAAGCTTCCTGTGGCAAGTAGCCATCCCCCCATCCTCTGGGTATCTAGGGAGTTTCCAAAGAAATAGCTTCATTAACATAAAATCAGATGTGTGTTGAAAGGCCTTGTTGTGCATAAGCTGTTTTGGAACTGTTTCAGGAATCCAGGACAAAAAGCCAAATATTTTAGCAACAGGTATTCTTGCTCTAGTCTCTTAGGAAATAGCAAGCAAGGATTATAGGAGCTGTGATCCAGGAACCAAAATGAAATGTACAAAAGTTGAAATACATTCAGTAGTCTCTGTCCCTGTTGAAGGGTTGTTTCCCAGACACCTGAGGATACTGAAATCTGGGTAATGCTTTATATAAATGGTATGGTATCTGCATATAACCTATATACATCCGCCAATACACTTTAAATCATCTGTATTATTGTTAAGTGCCATTGAGTCAGTTCGACTCATAATGACCCTATATACAACAGATCAAAACACTACCTGACACTGTGCTATGCCCAGCACTATATCTGACAGTGCTTTTCTGGTATTCAGAGGGTTTTCAATAGGTAATTGTTTCAAGAATGGGCTGCCAGGTCTTTCTCCCTAGTCTGTCTTAGTCTGGAAACTCAGCTGAAATCTGTCCACCACGGGTGGCCCCGCTGGTATCTGAGATATCCATGGGATAGCTTTCAGCATCACAGCAACACAAAAGCCCCTACAGTACTGGCAGACATGTGGGGGTAAATCATTTGTAGATTACTTATAATACATAGTACAATGTAAATGTTATGTAAATGTTTGTTATATTGTATTTGTTAGAAAATAATGACAAAAAAGTCTATGTGTTCAGTACAGATGCAACTTTTTTTTTTGCAATAACTGCACCCCCAACCCATTTTTTATTTTTTTGAGAATAGTTTTCTCTAAATTGCACAGGTTGCCTCTGGCCTCAAACTCATGGTTTTCTTTCCTCAGTGACTCCTGAGTCACTGAGATTAGCAACTGATATGCACCTCAGTGCCCAGCCAGATGGAACTTCTTTTTTTCAGATATTTTACATTCATAGTTATTTGAATCTGTGCGTGTGGGGCCTGCAGATATGAAGGACTTGTTGCATATCACATTCCCAGGATATCCAGATCTCAAGTCTTCTAACTTTCTTCTGACTCAGCTCTAACCTGGTCATCTGCCTTAAATTCCTATATCTGATTTCACTCATCTCTGCTCCAACCACAGGAGACTATTCCCCAAACTGGTACTGTATTTTCTTTCCTTTTTTTTTTTTTTTTTTTTTTTTTGGTGGTACTGGGAGGGTGAACCCAGTGCCTCGTGCATACTTGGAAAGCACTCTGCCACTGAGCTGCATCCCCAGCCCCATTTTTTTTTTTTTTTTTTTTTTTTTTTTTAGTTGAGACAAGGTCTCACTAAGTTACACAGGCTGTCTCTGGCTTTGAACCTGTGATCTTCCTGCCTCTGGCTCCAAGTTGCTAGGATTACAGGCATGAGCCACTGTGCCTGGCTTGGCCTTGTATTTTCTTTTCTCTATTCCTAAGCTAATGTGGTATCTTCCACCCCAAATATTCTTCCTTATCCATCTCTCAGTTCCATTTATTGAAATCCTACATTTCTTGACAAGTAAGTCATGTATTGTGCTGGGAGAAAAACTTCCTGTTAAGTTCACATGTGCAAGGAGCACTGGGGACTGAATAGGTAAGGATGTAGGTTATTTATTTCTATATTTATTTGTTGTGGCACTTTGGGACTGAACCCAGGGCCTCGCACATACCTTGCAAGTGCTCTACTCTCAGCCCATTTTAAAATTTTCTATCTTGAGACAGGGTCTTGCTATGTTACACAGATTGCTTCTGGCCTCAAACTCTCAATCCTCCTGCCTCCATCCCTTTGAGAACCTAGGAATATAGGCATGCACCACTGCACCTGGCTAGGGATATAGGTTTATATACCAACTTAGTAAGAAAAGAGCAAGAAAGGGCTTCTATGTAAAAATAAATGGGCTTAGGGGAGATAAGTGGAAGGTTTGTGGTTTGTGATAAGGTTTATTTACACAATTTCTTACCTTGGTGCTCATGGTCACTTTCCTTGGCTGTATGTTCTCCTGGAGATGGGATTTATGGCAACTTCCTTCTCAGAATGCTTTGCCATTAGTCAGATAAGGGAAACCCAAATAAAGGCTACTTTCTAGAGCTTTCATATCTGAAATACCTTCAGTTTGAAGTTATTTTTATACCATTTTGATGGGATATTAGTCCAGCCAACCACTCCCTCTGGAGAGCACCATTACATTCTAATGAGATGCCACAGATAATTTCTATTACTGGAAAAGTCCAGGCTGCTCACTGCTTGAAAGCCAATATTCATGAGGTGCTAGTTGGCAAGAAGGAATCAGATTTATTCAAGGGCCAGCATCCTGAGAATATAGAAGGGATGTTGCCCCAGAGAACCATCCTGGAGGACTTAAGGGCCCCAAGGGCTTTTATATGGAGGGAAAGGAGGTACAGGGAGACAATGGTCAGGAAGGCTACGTACTGAGCTAGGTCTTCATGATTCAGTGCCCCCCACCTTCACTGAAACAGCACAATTGGCCTTGACCTTCTGAAGCCACTTCCTATATTTAATTAAAATAGACATTACTTTTCAACCTCACAGCAATTTGCATGTATTTTATTAGTTGATGCTCAGAACTAAAGACTAAAAAAGGGCATTACACATTCTGATCTTGCCTGAAGATGGCCAGATGTTCTGGGTTCTGTAAGTCAAGAGAAAGTTTACTTAGCAATTAGCATCTTAGAATTTAGGATGCTAGGCAAAAGAGAGAAGATATAATTGTTTCAAAAGGCATGAGAAGGGATCTATAACCTTGCAAAGAATAAAGGGAGAAGACAATGCTTGCAATAGGACAACTCATAAAGTAGCAGCAAGGAGTTCTGTATGCCTCAGTTTAGTCTGCTTTAAAATGGGGATAATGATTCCTATTGTAGTAAAAAAATTGTGTTGGGGTCAGAAAATGGTACAACACAATGAAGGCCTCAGAAGCAAAGTGGCTCTCAGGCCCACTCCTGCCCTCCTGTCTTTCTCTTCTCATTCTCCCCTGAGGCAAGTTATAGAAACTAGACTTCTTCCTCAAAGCAAGTCATTGAAACTGGAACTTCTTTTCCCCAAAGCCAGCCATAATACCTAAAACTATTACTCTTAACTTTGCCCCTGCTTTTCTATGTAAGAACAAGCCATAAGGAAATTCTTTAACCTCTCTTATTTGACTGTAGGTCTTAAGATCCCCATTCCAGAAAGGGTCCTGTCCCATATCTGGGAGGAATAAGTGCTACAGTTGAAGGGCCAAGAAGACTCTGAGCAGACAGGCCTCTCTGGGTTTCCCCTCATACTCTCTTTGTTCAATCATACTTCTACATGGCCACTCATGTTCCATCAAGCCGAAGCATAAAAATGGATAGTTCTCTCTGGGACTTTGAGTCTTCTATCTGAAGGCTCCCGTGTCACATAAAACTATCATCAAATATAATCATCATGCATTTATCTTATTAACCTGCCACTCGTTATAGGAGTGTAGGAAGAAAGGGAATTTTTTTTCTGCCTTCTGAAGGTTCCCTGGAATAAACTGACTAATACATATTAATTGGAGAAAATATGAACAAATGTATGCCTTGCACAAAACCACATAGAGTAATTACAAAGTAGCCCAACATGACTCCTTTTACTATAAAGGAGGAGAAGGAGAGAGAGTGTAGACAATTTTTGTTGTTGTTGTTAGGTGTCATTGAGTCAGGTCTGATTCATAGCAACCCTATGTACAACAGAATGAAACATTCCCTGGCACTACACCAGCACTTCTCTGCTATTCATAGAGTTTTTGATGGCTGATTGTTTCAGGATTGGGCTCCCAGGTCCTTCTCCCATTTTTGCAGTGCTGACAATCAAACTCAGGGCTAAAGAGAACACAGAGCAAGTACTCTACTAACTGAGCTAAACCCAGGTCAGATAATTTTTAGGGGGATAAAAATGACTTTTAGGGGAATTAGATGGATTTGGAAAACGTACAATACCTGGGACAAACTCCATTGGTCCCACAGAACAAAATAATTTTGGAAACGATTTTCTATGGACTCGTAATAGATGATAATGATGAGGCAAAAGTGTCCAGATGGGTTGACAGACTTTCTTTCTTCCTAAGATATGGGTTCAGTTAATGAAAGCTCAGGGAAGGGACAAAAGGTAATTGTTTCTTCTTTGGTGAGTTTGGATTTTTGGAAAGTTAGGGAGCTTTGCAGAAAGTCTGTCTGTGCCCTTGGGGGTGGGGGAAGAAGCAGATCAAACCTAGAGAGACCTTAATTCTGAGCCTCCTTTCACAGCCTTTTCATTTCCTTTAGACCAGATTGCTCAGCATAACAAAAACGACCATATTTGAGAGTGTTGTTTTCTTAGCCCCCACAGGGATGTTAGCCCTGACAGTTTATGATGTGCAGGAAAGAGATTGCCCCCTTTTCCATCCCTACAATTGCATGAGCGCATACACAGAAGGTAGTTAGGACAGCGCCTAGGATGCACATTGGCCGCTATTATTATTTTCTACCCCTTCCCCATTCCCTGCTAGGAACATGTGAAGAATAATAATTATGGCTGGGGAGTTAGATGTTATGTTTAAGGCAGAGGGCTTTGAAAACAGTTATCTTTAACTAGACTTGACTTTTGTTTCTTCTTCTCACGTTTTACTCTAAAATTTCCAATGGCCATAAGACTAGCCAGGATTTAAACACATATCAATGTCTACTCCACAGTCTTGTATTACTTAACATGGGGCCAAGATCTTTAAAATTAGATGATTTCATGGTTTGTGTGAGCATTGTTAGATGGTAACATATAGGAAGAAAGAGAATTAAGAGGCCTCTGCATCCACCTATTTCCCAGCCACCTACTCCCCAGAAATTTGCTCTGCAGCCACCTGAGATATGAATATCAAGGTGAGTTTCATCTGAGAAGGCGGCCTTGGTCAGTGCTTCCCTGATAGAGAATATAGATGTCACAGTTGCTAGGAGATAATTCCCTTTTTCAGATAACCTGGCTGTAACCTGTAGCACCTTTATAAACGGTCTAATCTGTAGCCAGTACTCTGTTTGCATATGAAGGCCACAGGAGCCTCCATGTCAGGCATAAGGTAAAGACCCTCATTTGAAGCAGGACCCCTCTTGTGATAAAGAGAAGACCAGTTTTACAACCTAGGTATGCCAGCTTAGGCCAAGGGGTGAGAGAAATCTGACACACCTGAAGACATGATCAAAGAGTGGGGGAGGAATATCTGGCCCCCTAATAAGATAGGGCCTTAAAAGCCTCCAGTGTTCCTCCTCTTGATGCAGTGTCCACAGATTTCAGCAATGTCTACAGTTCTCAATGCAGTGTCCAGATGTCCCCAGCTTTCACAGTTGTCCACAGAGTTTGCAGAATCCAGACATCCCCAGAAATCAGCAATGCCCACAGTGCACAGTGGTCTACAGCTTACAGCAATATTCAATGCAACCTACAGAAATCTGCAGATGTCCAAAGTTATCTGCAGTTCTACACAAATGTTCAGAGATGAGTGCAACCTCATTGATGGACCTATGATTCCTGACCTCCAACTCAGATGCATAAATGCTGCTGTTCATGGATCTTCACTGCTGGACCTGCCTACTTTCTGATTTCTATCCATTTCCATTTCCCCTCTCTTCACACCATCCTATCTATTTCCCTTCTCCATGCCAACCTAATTCCCCAGCCTGCTCCTCCTCTCCTCTCTCTCTCTACACTGGCCTATGCCCCCAAGTTTCTCCCCCCAAGCCTATTTACTCTGACTCTCACTCGCTTCCTTTCAATTCTAAAATAAACCATCTTCTACGTTCTCTTCTGGGTCCATTTGTAAAATCATTTATAAGCATGATCAAGAATCAAGGTTTGCTGCCTATTTCCTGGATCACTCTCATGGAGCATGGTGGCACTGGACCATGGACATGTGCTCCCTGATAACAAGCCTTATAAAGTGAACCTCTATAAACCTAGATGGTATAGATTAATGGCTCCATGGAGCCTTTTGATGCAATCAAGACATATGGCAAATATGAGATCCGAGGTTACTGTGGACCTAAGTGTTTATAGTAAACTTCATTTTAGTAAATAGGAGGACACTCAAAATTAATTATAAAAAGCATAGTAAATATATAAACCAATAGCAGAATTATTATTGTTATCAAGTATGCATGACTATATGTGCTATACTTTTATGTGACTAGAAACAAAGTAGGTGTGTTCACACAAGCATCACTACAAACATGTGAGTAATGCATTGTGTTACATTATGATGTCACTATAGGGTAGGAATTATTCAGCTATAATATAGTCATACATGATCATTGTCACATACACGCAAACTGTTGACTAAAATGTGTGGTGTATAACTATTGCATATGATCAGGAACCAATGGTACTAAAGGATGAAGTGGAAGCTGCCTTGAAGGAACTGGTGAAACACAAGGTTCCAGGAACCGATGGAATACCAACAGAGATATTTCAACAAACAGATGCAGCACTGGAAGTACTCTTTTGTTTATGCCAAGAGATTTGGAAAACAGCTACCTGGACAACTGACTGGAAGAGATCCATATTTGTGCCTATTCCCAAGAAAGGGGATCCAACTAGAGATGGAAATTATTGAACAATATCATTACTATCACATGCAAATATAATTTTGCTAAACATCATTGAAAAATGACTGCAGCAGTAAAGCCAAGTACAGAAGAGGGCATGAAACCAAGGACATGATTTATGATGTCAGATGGATATTAGCCAAAAACAGAGAATACCAGAAAGATGTCTATGTTTTATTGACAATGCAAAGGCATTTGACTGTGTGGATCATAACAAATTACGGATAACACTGCAAAGAACAGAAATGTCAGAGCACCTATTGTACTCATGAGGAATCTGTACATGGACCAGGAGGCAGTTGTTTGAACAGTACAAGGAAACACTGCCTTGTTTAAAGTTAAGAAAGGTGTATGTCAGAGCTGCATCCTTTCACCATATCTCTTCAATCTCAATGCTAAGCAAATAATCTGAGGAGCTGGATTTTATGAAGAATGCGACATAATGACTAGAGGAAGACTCATTAACAACCTGTGTTATGCAGATGACATAGCTCTGCTTACTGAAAGTGAAGAGTATTTGAAACATTTACTGATGAAGATCAAAGAACACAGCCTTCAGTATGGATTGTGCCTCAACATCAACAAAACAAAAATCCTTACAACTGGGTCAGTATGTAACTCCATGATAAATGGAGAAAAGATGGAGGTTGTCCAAAATTTTGCTTTACTTGGTTCTACAATCAACACCCACGGAAGCAGCAGTAAAGAAATCAAAACACACCTTGCATTGAGAAAAGCTCTTGCAAAAGATCTCTTTAATGTGTTGAAAAGTAAAAATGTCACATTGAAGATGAAGGTGCGCCTGACTCATGCCATGGTATTTTCAGTTGCATCATATGGTTGTGAAAGTTGGATGCTGAATAAGGGAGATAAGAATTGATGCTTTTGAATTATGGTGCTGGAAACAAATATTGAATATACCATGGGCTGCAAAAAGAACCAACAGATCTGTCCTAAATGAAGTGCAACCAGAGTTCTCCTTGGAGGCAAGGATGGCTAGACTGCATTTTCTGTATTTTGGACATGTGGTTAGGAGGGACCAATCCCTGGACAAGAGTATCATGTTTGGGAGAGTTGCAGGTCAATTAAAAAAAAAGGAAGACCCTCAATTAGATGGATTGACACAGAGTCTGCAACAATGGGCATAAACATAAAAAAGATCATGTGCCTGGCATAAAATCAGGGAGTATTTCGTTATGTTGTACATAAGATAACTATGAGTAGGACCCAACTCGACAGCACCTAACAATAGCAACAACAGCAGTCATTAAAGAATGTTGAAGGATAATTTTGATCATATGTAATTTTTTTATTATGCAATAACTCTATTTAGAACCTAAACAGTTACTCTACTTTGCAGGTTAGGATACAGGTTAGGTTTTAACTACTAAAACCTTTCTCCCTGAATTACTGACAAAACCATTGAAACTGAGGGAAAGCCTGAATAAACCCTCCAGCTTCACTTGGTTTTAGTTACTTGCTTTTATCATCAATTTTAGAGGTCACACAGCTAAGCAGTGCACTTTCATTAGCTTTATTATGGAGAATACTTCTGATGTATAGTCACTTTGGTAATGACTCCTTAAGTTGTTTTTCAAGGACTTGGAGGGAGCTCAAACCCAAAGAAATCACCAGTCCTTCACTTGGGCTATTGCAGGTATTGAATGAGTAACCTTATGAAGTCAGAAAGCCAAAAACACCATCTTCAGAGCATTGCTAACACCACCATTTCCTGAATGGGCATCCTATGAAGAGTCCCAAAGTTTCACTATGGATGTGCAGGGCTTCAATCACGTCACTTTTCCTGGCCTCTAATCACCCTTCTCCACATCTCAGACTACCCTATTTCCTTTTCTCATAGACAGCTATATACTCTAAATTCAGAGGGGATGACTTGGGGATCTCACCTCCTCACATTTGGCTGCTTCACAAATAAAATCTTTCTGTTGGCATACTGTATGGCAAGCAGAAGAGGCCTCATCCAGAAAGATCCTGAGTGAGAAGTGGACAAGGATCAGAACTAATCAGAATTCAGCTCCTCTTAGTGCCCTTGCTGTGCCTCTGTTTTCAGTGGTGGTCCATGTTGCCAATGACAAAACCTTTGGCCTTCTCCGAAAGGAGAAAAGGGCTGGCTTTCCCACTGAATTACTCTCTGTAGCAATTGTGTGTTTGTGTTTCAACAGCCTATGAGCCATTCACTATTGTGAGGAAATGTAAATAAGGGACCCCGAGCCCATACAGGGCAAATGCCCAGTGAAGTGGGATTCCACCCCATGGGGGTGGGGAGTGCCACAGAGATGCAAAGGGCTAACTAGAAACAAACAAACAAAAAAAGGAACCTGTTGTGCCAGGATAGCACCTTAAGCTTGGCAGTGGGAGCACAAAAGAAAGAAGCTGTTCAGTGAATCCTTGATGTGACAGTCAGAAGGACTTAGGGAAGGTGAGCCCCATTTCTGGAAATACCAGTAAAGGTTTAAAACCACTACAGGCTCTTATTTACTACCTTTTGGGAGACATCAGGAAGCATGGCTCAAAGGAGAATAAAAGATTTTGTAAGAGTCCAGTATCTGTGCTATTTCCCCATATTTGCAACCTTATTTGTGACTTTTCCTCTTCTTATGCTCCCATGGGAGCGACAGTTGGTCCCGTGAATCTGTCTTTAAGGGGAGCCAAGAGAGATTGCTACAGTAGCTGCCTCCCTCCTCCTCAGGAAAGGCCTTCAGGTAGCCAATAGGTGGAAGCAGCGACTGGAAACATTCATGTTTGAATCCCTAGGACTGTTGCAAACCAGCAGGGGTGGGGGTTTACGCCTGAAAACAGCCTCACTATGAGCAGTAGGAAGCCCAAGGTGAGGCTCCTCACCACCCACTGCAACACTAAACCTCAAATGCCTGTCCCTTGGGACCACTTCCCATGCTGAAGCTATTTTGTTTATGTGTGTGTCTCTCTGGAGATTTTAAGCTCATTGAGGGCAAAAAGCATTCATGGTTATGTTGTCACTCCCAGGGATTTTACACATAGAAAGCACATTTTCATTATCTATTGCTATGTAACAAGCCACTGCAAATTTAGTGGATTGGAACCACCATAATTTATCATTTCTTATGGTTCTGCCTTTTGGGTTGTGTTCAGCTGCTCCACATGGCATCTGCTAGGGTCACTTGTTAAGCTGTGCTGCTGGCCACTTTGGTTGTGCTGGAAGGTTCTAGAAGGCCTTGCTCATGTGTCTGGCATATAGGTCCTCCTCCACATGATGTGTCCCTGTCTCTCTCTCTCTCTCTCTCTGTCTGTCTCTCTCTCCCTCTCCCTCTCTCTCTCTCTCTCTCTCTCTCTCTCTCTCTCTCTCTCTCTCCATTCACTAGTCTAGTCACAGCTTCTTTACAGCCTGACAATTTGTGTCCAAGAGCAAAAGTAGAACCACCCAGGCCTCTTATAGGCTACACTCAAAACCAGCACGGTATCATTTCCCTCATTTTCTATTTGTCACAGCAGGTTACAAGGCCTGCCCAGACTCATGTGGTGCACTCTACCACATGGAGGGAAGAGAGACAGGACAAACATTATGGCAGCCATTGTAGGAGACTGCCACAATGTACTCAGTCAATATATGTTAAATTTATTTCCAATGTAATGACTGGTGACACATATGGCCTCATCAAGGGAAGCTTCCTTCCTTTCATGTGTCACTATTTTTTGTCTCAACCCAACAGGTTAGATCAGTGCTGTATGAAAGAAACAATGTAAATCACAAATAAGAGCCACATACATATTTTTCAATTTTCTAGTAGCTTCAATGGACAAAAGAAATAGATGAAATTAATTTTAATATTTTATTTTCAACTCACTATATATATTTATTAGTGTGTTATCAGTTATTTTTTTTATTTTTTATGTTTTTGCTGTACTTGGGGGTTGAACCTACGGCCTCACACATCCTTTGCAAGTACTCTACCACTGAGTTACACTCTAGTCCATCTTTTATTTTTTACCTTCAGGCAGGGTCTTTCTAAGTTATGTAGGCTATCTCTGGCCTCATGTCTGTGATCCCCGTGCCTCTTCCTTGTGAGTCACTGGGATTACAAGTATGTGCCACCACGCTCAGCTCAATTAAAAAATTGTTGAGATATTTTATATTCTATTTTATTTTGTACTATATTTGATGTATACTTTACACTTACAACACATCTCATTTTGGACCGACTCCATCTTGTTGTTATTAAGTGCCATTGAGTCAAGTCCAACTCATAACAAGCCTCATAGGATTTTCAATGGCTGATTGCTTCAGGAATGGATTGTCATGTCCTTTTCTCATTTTTGCAGTGCTGGGGATCGAACCTGGCTCCTCAGAGAGTGCAGCACAGCACTATACCAACTGAGCTAAACCCCACTACGTCTTAAGTGTTTAACAACCACATGTGACTAGTGGCTCCCATATTAGATAGGTCAGGCCTAGATAACCCATTAATTTTATTTCCTTCTGAAGTAAGGATGATCAAGTAGAGCTGGCTGATACTAAAAGACATTTTTAGTGCACCTGTGAGTATAAATGAGAAAGAATATACGAAATACTCAGCAAGTATGTTGCATACAACAGAGTTTGTTTAATGTTGGTCCTGTTTTTTGTTTATGGGTATTTTATTGCTAGAAATAGAGACCCTCTTGGGCTTGCTCCAGTAAGGTAACAGACATATTCCATGAGCTGGGGAACATTTATAATCAGCTTTTACCTGATGCTATTAACAAGGCTTCTCATTTTCCTCATTTCTCAAAGTTATTTGAAAGTTCTGTTTCTCTCTATTGGCTCTACTCTCTTCTCCCCACTGACCAGCATCCTCTCCTTCCTCATGGTTCACCAGAGCTTCCTTAGCCTCTCTTGCTATGACATGACCTTTTGATCAACTATGACCTATTGATAACCAGCTTGAGTACTCCACATTTCTCAATCCAAATTCCCAACAGATGTAATCTGATTGGCTCACTTCGTCTCTTCATGCCAGTTCATGTTCTGTATCACCTGACAGGTGGCTGCGTTGAGCTCAGCTGTGGCTAGACGAGCACCTTCTTGTGGTTCTCAATATGGCCATTTGGAAGTCAGGGCAATGGGTGGGTTGTTTCCCTTACAGGAGGTAGCCAGACAGATACCGACTGATATTGAAATACTCTATTTCTCTGTTACTGGGATTTCTGAAGTGAGCTCATCAGTGTGACCTTGGCAGAAGGACAATTTCCTCCCTTGGCTTGTTACTGTCCTTGACCTCAGGATGACCCCATTTAACCTGACAGCAATACATATGCTTGAAGGCCGTGGGAACTCTGGTTGCTGAGGAAGTCCACTTAGGTACAAGGCAATATCCAACCAGTGGAAGAAGAGTGCTTGTAGTCACCCTTCTGAAGTTCCTATGGAGTCCATCCTGGCCCAGGTACACATCAGAACAGATTAGTCTAAGTGCTTATTTTTCGAACACTGCCATAAGTCAATGTGTGTGTGTGTTTGGTGCTAAGAATGGAGTCCAGGTTCTCATGTATGCTAAGCATGCACTCTACCACAGAGCTATACCCTCAAATCCCAATTCAGTGCTTTTATTTTAAAAGTAGAAATTGTTATGTAAGCTCCCTACATTAGAATCACTTTGGAATGCTCATAAAAAATGCATATTCTTAGCCTCAACTTTCTATATATGGATCAGAATCCCAATGAATGGGTTTCAAGAATCTGGAATTTTACAAGCTCCATAGATAAATCTAATGCAGTTAGTATAAGAAGTTTGAGGTCTCCCTCATTTATTTCAGACTGTATAGCCCAGCCCCTAGACTTCATAACTCTTTTAGGACACTTGACCTGTGAAACCTAGAATTTTTCTAGAACTTTCTAATTAGTCTGACGTCCACCCAAGTATCCTTAAAGGCAAATATGAATAAGAATGAAAGTTCTGGTCACCATCCTTCCTGACCCAAGCCCCTGGATTTATACAGGGAACACCCAAACTTTGCCCCTGATTTGACATTTCCCATGGGATGGCAAAGATTTACCTGGCAGCTCTTGTGCAACAAATCGGCACAAATCCCCAGGCACCACCCCAGATAGAGGCCCTTCTGGCTGACTGCCTGAGTCATAGCTCAATGGGATAAACCCAAAGAAGCCTCAGGCGGGTAGAAAGCAGTGCATGTGGGGCTGTGTCCCTGCAGAATCACAATGGAGCCAGTGTTCACATTAGAGACAGACAATGACTGGGATTCAAGGGATAGGACCACGCTGAAGGGTGCTCTTGGTAAAGGGAAGGACTGGGGCCCCTTTCTTGGCTCGGTCCCTGCCTGGAAATTATCCCTCTTTTGCTTTTAATCCCGTTTGCTTTTTTTCGTATGTCTAGGAGCATAAACAAATGGCCATACGTTGCTTTCAAGATAATCACATCTTTTTCACATTTGACCCAAGAATTTAGACACTATTGTACTCAGCCTGTCCTAACTATACATGAGCAAGACATATACAGTCTCCAGATTCTGGAGAAAATGAAGTAATCTCCTTATGATGGGTCAGAATTGACATCTGGGCTCTTGGGGGCAGAGAGGCAACATTGGGCTCTTTTGCAACACTGCACTGGAGTGTATCATGCATTTCCAGGTTTAATCACTCAAGATATTTTAATTTCTACTGAAAGACAGAACCTACTAATTGATGTGTGGGCTCCATTGAGCGTCTTTCCCTAAGCATCCATCTTTAACGATGTTCAAGAGTCTTCAAAGTAGGTCAAATGCGCAAGTACAATTCCTTTTTTTTTTTGTTCTGTTGAATCCAGAGCCTCACCCATGCTAGGCAAGTGCTCTACCACGAAGCTGTGCCCCCCACCCCCCGACCCTTTGTTATTTTTTTTTTAAATTTTGAGACAATATTTTGCTAAGTTGTGCAGGCTGCCTCTGCCCTCAAACTCATAAATCTTCTCCAGTCTCCCAGGTCACTGGGATTATAGGCATGGGGCTGGATACAAGTACAGTTCTTATAAGGAACTTGCTCATTCACTGAATAGCAAACTACTTTTTCTCTTTCCAGCCTTAAGCAGTATGGATTACATTTATGACTCCAGTCTGAGTGTGAATATACCTCACTCTTAAAGGATGACTAACAGAACACATTCAATATGGATTTATAAAAAAATAAACTTTAACTCAAGGGGAGAAAAATGGGCCAATATTCTGGAGTAAAAGGTATATTTTTCTCCCTTTGAAGTAGTTTTTTTCTTATATGCAATCAGAATGTTTTTAGGAATTATTTGTCTTATGCTTTTTATAAGCCATTATTGAAATTATCCTACAAAATGAAACAAGACCTATTGAAAATGGAACTAGTTAAATTAATGACTTCATGAAATTTGAAATGCAGTACACATTAACATCCATTTGAGGTACAGGAAAATAATAAGTATGGCACTGTAGAGAAAGCATATAAACTTTTCTATTAATAGAAAAACTATACCAGAAAACAAAAGAAAAAAGATATGTAAATGAGAGATTAAAAATAGCTAATATGGGGCTGGGGATGTAGCTCAGTGGTAGAGCACTTCTGAGCATGTACAAGGCCCTGGGTTCAATGGCCAGCACTGAAAAAATAAAAATAAAGATAGCTAATATGGAAAGACAGTCCAAAATCTATCTTATTAATACTACTGAGGAAAAAAAAGCTAAGCAGTATTAAATGAAAATATTCTTGACTTTACAAACAAAATCAACCTGAGTTTGTATTCAAGTTTTTTATTCAAAGTATTCAACAGTTACAAAAATCCTGGTAATTTAAAATTAACTTCACCACAAACAATTATCTAATCTAGCCAGGCTCTGTGGTTCACACTTATAACCCCATCAACTTGGGAGGCTGAGGCAGGAGGATTGTTAAGTTCAAGGCCAGAGGCAGCCTGGGTAACTTAGTGAGACCTTGTCTCAAACAAAACAAAACAAAACAAAACACCCGAGGAGCTGTGGATATAGCTCTGTAGTGGAGCACCTTGTGTTCAATCCCCTAGTACTGCAAAAATGAAAAAAAAAAATCATCTAATCTACAAAAAATGAGAAAGAAGCTACCAACAAAACAAATATGAAAGATTGGCATTCCTTAGACATTCTCTTCACAGTAATGAGTACTACAAAATGATAAGAAATGTGTATATTGATCTGTAGAGATAAAATCATTACAATTTCAGGAAAATTAGTAATCTGTAACATATTGGAAGTATATTCTCAGAAATGCAAGAATTAAAAAATGTCTCACTTATTTCTCATAGTTTCCTGAAAAGTCTACCAGAATGTCATGAAATGAGTCCAAAGTAAGACCTCAGGATAAGTAGGAGGAAAGAATCAGATATAAATACAACTTTGTGTTGTTATTAGGTGCCGTCATGTCAGGTCCAACTCATGCAATGCTTTGTACAACAGAACAAAACACTCCTCCACACTGTGCCATGCCTGGCACTATGTCAGTACCTCTCTGCTATTCATAGGGTTTGCAATGGCTGATTGTTTCAGGAGGGTCCTTCTCCCATTTTTGCCAGGTCCTGCTCCCATTTTTGCAGTGCTGGGGATTGAACCCAGGGCCTTAGAGAGTCCAGAGCAGCACTCTACCAACTGAGCTAAACCCAGTACAGCAGTCACTTTTTATCCATAGAGGATACATTCCAAGACACCAATGGATGCTTAAAACCACAGATGGTATTAAATCCTCTGTACACAATGTTTTTTTCCTATATATACACACCTATGATAGTTTAATTTATAAATTAGATTTATAAATGTATAAATTAAGAAATCAATAATTAACTGATAAAACAGAACCCTCACAGCAATATAATGTAATAAAATCTATGTGAATATGCTCTTTCTCTCAAATATTTTGCTGTATTTTTATCTTTTCACTTAAAGGTTTCTCTTTGGCATTACTCCCATCACCCTATCCAAATTACCAGCATCACTCCTTTTGCACTCTGGGGCCATTATTAGTAAAGTAACCTAAACATTTCAATACTGTGACAGTCGATCTGATAACCAAGACAGCTATTAAGTGATGCTCTGGCAATGTATTAGTCAGTTTCCTGTTGCCGTGACAAGTAACTGAGAAAAACTAAAACTTAAAGGAAGACAAGTTTATCTTGGCTCCCAGTTTCAGGGGTTTAGTCCAAGGTTGGCTGGCTCTATTGCTTTGGGCCTAGAGTGAGGCAGAACGTCAAGGCAGCAGAAGTATGTGGCAAAGGGGGCTGCTCACCTTGAAGAAGCAGAGAAAAAAAATGAGAGACGAAGGGGCCAAGCACGAGATATACCCACAAGGACATGCCCCCAGCGACCTACTTCCTCCAACTATGCTGTGTCTTCAAAGGCTTCCACCACATTCCAGTATTGCCATGAAATTATGAATCCATCCATGGATTAATCCACTGAAGTCAGAGCCCTCACAATCCATCACTTCCCAAAGCCCCACCTCTGAACATGCTGCCTTAGAGACCAAGCCTTTCACACATGAGCCTTTTGGGGGGACAATTCATATCCAAACCATAACAGGCAGATAGCTGATACAGTGTGGATATGCTGGACAAAGGGATGAGGTCCCAGGGGCGATAGCATGAGACTTCATCACATTACTCAGAGCACTGTGCAATTTAAAACTTACAAGTTCTTTATTTCTGGACTTTTCCATTTAATTTTTTTTGGACTGTGGTTGAAAAAGGCAAAACTGTAGTTAAGGGAGCACGATTGCGCAGAATCCAGTTACTTACTCACACATGTAATTATTATAAATGTAGTTACAGAGACTCAAATATAAAAAATAAACTGAAATGGACAATTACATTTTAAGTTGTGCAGCTAAAACTACTGAAAATAGGAACAGCTGAGGAAATAAGAACATTTGATTCCTTACTCCATATAATGAAGAGTAAAGTTAGTGTTTATATTTTAATAAAACAGTGCGTACGTTCTTCTGATTGTCTATGATCAACTCCCTATCATTCTGCATGGTTGCAGAGAAGCCCTGAACCATCTTTCCTAGAGCCCCCTCCTCATGTGGTTATGGGCTAGCTTTTGGCCAGAAGGGACACTCTTGAGATGTCTGGAAGGAGTTGTTAGAAAAGTGAATCGTGCATGATCTCCTGGTGGCTTCCCAGTGAGCCCCGAGACTCACCTGCTTCCGACCTTCTAGATTAAATGTTGACAGTGTGCTTGCTGACCTTCACACCCCTGCTCTTCCAAGTTTGTGCAAGCCCCCTTTTCCAGTAGTAAACCTTTCAGTCCTAGAATAATTGGAGAGTCATTTTCCTGACTAAACCCTAGCAGATACATTTGAATTTCAGAAGTCATTCATAATTTTGTCACCACTCATGGAATTTAAAGCAGGAAGTCTAGTTTCAAAATCACTGTAGAGGAGTAAGGCAAATAAAATAATATCTGTAGAGAAAATGACAAAATCAAAGTAAACAGGGAAAACCTAAGGCATAAAGAAAGATGACATAAATAATACCAGGTATAACAGTTACGTCAACAAATGTCCACACTTATAAACCCTTTTAATAATGGGCAGAGAATCTCAGCTGGAGTAAAAATAACAAAGGCAATCCAGTGACTGCTCATCAAAGATAACTTAAAATCATATCAAAAGATTGAAAATAAAAAGAGGGCCCAGGGATATGTCAGGAAAATATAAACAAAAGAAAGCAAGGAAGGATTTAAGGTAAGAAGGATTAAATGGGATAATCGGAATTTTAAAAACTGTTTATACAACTGTGAATGAAATCATCCTCATTATAAAAAGTTCAGACAACTTAGAATTAAATAGTAAGAAAAGCAAGTACTGCTAGGAGTAGGTCTTTTTAGACCTCTATCATCTGAAAACCCTATGAGGGTCGCTATGAGTTGGATACCGACTTGTTGGCACCTAACAACAACAACATCATCTATAGATAGGTACAGACTTCATAGCAAATTGAGAGAAATGGAAAGGAACTGCATTTTCTTGTCTTTTTCTCAGAAATAAGAAAACCTTTCCCAAAGCTCCAACCCTCTTCTTATGTCTTGGACTAGTTACTTCTCAAGGAAATGTGATTACCATGACTGCTTTAGACTAATCCCTTGGAGGGAATCATGTGGGGGAAAGGAAAGTTAAACACAATGATCACTATGATTATTTGGTTTAATTTTTAAGTCTATTCACCCGAATTTTGTGTGTGGTGCTAAGTAAGGACCTAGCTTTATTGTTTGATGGATATTTAATTATTTGAATACCATTGTTGACTAAGTCATCATTCTGTTACTGATTTCAAATCCCACCTTTAAAACACACGCATATACATGTAGGTTCACAAATGTGTAGGGTGCTGGAGTCTCTTCTAAGTCACGCTATGCCTATTTATGCACCCAAATCATCAACTCTATCTTGTTTTGCTATGAGTAAAAACAACTCACTCACCCCCATTATTTTGTTTTCCAAAAATTATTATTTGCATATTCATGGGAAATTACTGAATTCCCATGCCAGGGTAAGAGAATAGTTCTTTGTAATTTGAATAGGATTCCATTATCTGTTACTTTGGGGGTAAATCACCATCTCCACAATACCCAACCTCCCAATCCAAGGTGATTCAGGTCATGTTTTTATGTTTCTCAGAAAGACACATCATTTTCTTCCTATTAGGCCACGTACATCTGTTGTTAGGTGTTTTAGGTCAACTTGGGCTCCCATAACGAAACATCACAGACTAAGTGTCTTAACCAGCAGAAATTCATATTCTCACAGTTCTGGAGGATGGGATGCCAAGATCAAGGTGCTAGCAGATTTGATGTTTAATGAGGACCCACTTTCTGGGTTATAAATAGCTGTCTTCTCACTATATCCTCACCTAGTAGAAGGGAAAATTTGTTCACTGGGTCCTCTTGTATAAAACGCACTAATCCCATTCATGATGGCACCTAACAACAACAACAATTCCATTAATGAGAGTTTTATCCTCCAAAGGACTCACCTTCTAATATCATATTGGTGATTAGAGTTCAATATAAGGATTTTGGGGGTACAGAAATACTCAGTCCTAATAGCCACCTCCTAAGAACCTTATGCCTGAAGCATAAGGTGGTGTTCAATTCCATCAGATCTCGGAAGCTAAGCAGGGTTGGCCCTGGATAGTACTTAGATGGAAGACCGTCTGGGAACATCAGGTGCTGTAGGCTTGGAAGAAGGACCCAGAAGCCCACTCCCAGAAAGCAATCAGCCATTGAAAACCCTACGAATAGCAGAGAAGCAATAACAATAGTGTTTCTCCTGTTGTATGTACAGTCACTATGCATCAGACACCGGCTTGACAGTACCTAACAACAATAAAGGACCTTATATGTGTCTACAATCATACTACCCTAGATATCGGAAGCTAAGCAGGGTTGGGCATGGTTAGTACTTGGATGGGAGACTGCCTGGGAATATTGAGTGCTATAGGCTTGGGAGAAGGACCCAGCAGCTCACTCCTGAACAATAAGCCATTGCAAACCCTATGAATAGCAGGGAAGAACTGACATAGTGCTGGGCATGGCACAATGTTGGGTAGTGTTTTGTCTGTGGTACATAGGGTTGCTCTGAGTCGGACCTAACTTGACAGCACCTAAAAACAACAACAACAACAACAACAACAACAATAACAACAACAAGGACCTTATATCCAAGTATAGCACTTTTGGGCTTTAATATAAGAATATCTGGGGGATACAGTTCACTCCATAGCATTAGGCTTATTACTGGTATTTCATAGTGTTTGAAGCTACTGTGAGCAGAGAAGGAACTGTCTGGCAGAGCAGGTTAAATTGGGAGCCATGGGGAAGAATAAAAGTTCATCACTGCTTATACCTTATTGAGTTCAGTGTATCAATAAAGGTTTCATTGCAAATTTTCTCTCCAAAATGGGCATACCAATATACTGCCACCAGCAGAGCTCCTACTTTTCTACTTCCTTGTCATCTCTTTCATTTCTAAAATCTTTGCCCCATAAATGAGCGAAAACCTGTAACTTACCTATATTTGTGTTGTACTGATTGGCTAGGGAGGTTGAGTATCTTTCATGTGTGAATGCTTCCTTCAGTTTTTCTCTTCTGTGCATTACTTACAGCCTTTCCTACTGCTCTATTGGGTTGCTGTCTTTTCCTTATGCATTTGTAGTCCTTCTTTATATATTTAGAATATAGATATTTTGTAAGTTATGTAGTCTGTGCAAATATTTCTCCCATCCTCTGGCTTATCTCTTCATAGTCTAAAAATAATATCTTTTGAAGTGCCAAAGTTTTCCATTTCAATGAAGTCATAATTATAATTTTTTTCTTCATGGTATTTCTTGTCAAGCAATTCTTCCCTACCCTAAGGACATAAAGATAGTATCAAATATTTTCTTTTAATAAGTTTAAAGGATTGTGTTTTATATTTAAGTCTTTAATCCTTCCACAAATTGCTTTGGATAAAAGAAGCATGAATTTAATTTCATGCTTTCCATTTAAAAATCTAACTGTCCCAGCACCACTCAGTGGCTACTCTGTCCTTGCTGTGCTTATCTGCCATATCGCCTCTGCTGTATGTCAGGTTTACTTCTATTTATGCTTCAGTTTCCAGGCTCTCTACTCTGTCCCACCTACCTATTGATCTCTTCCTGCACCTAAATGGGACTTTCCCCAGGATAGGGGAGCTGTATGTGTGGCAGGAGAAGGCTGAGGGTGGTTATGGAGGCAGAGCTCAGGTCTGAAAGGTTTTCTTGGCTACCTAAAGGCTGACCCTTGTTCAGATCTCTGATAGAGGCCACACGGGCTGAGAACAGAAGTACTTGATGGCTCCAAAGCTTCAGGGCTGCTGCCACTCTGATGCCTTAAAAACCTTAGTTTGCAACATCCAGATTTCTTACAAAAAGACAGTGCAAGGAAATCAGACCCATCCTTCCCATGCTTTGGACACAGACATGTGTAATCACTGCTGCCTTGCAATAGTCTAAACAAGCCAGGTTTGAGGGTAATTGGAGATATCTTCCTCATTCTGTGACATTAAATGTTTATGGATGGTGCCTGTGTGATTTCTCCCTCTACTTTCAGGTTTTTTGTATTTAAAATTCTTTACAGTGCTCATGTATTGCTTTTATTTATATACCTATTAGGAGTGTGGTTAGCTACATGCATAGAAAAGCTAACGGTAGCTTAATAGGGCAGGATTTGTCCCCTGGATAAGGTGCCATAGGGCTGAGAACCCAGGGCAGAGACAGGCTCTAGCGCTATCAGGGGCCTTCACCTGTGCCTTGCTGCCCCACCGTCTTTAGATGCAGCCTTCATCCTCATCCTTGTGACTTCATTGGCACTATATGGCTGCTGCTCTTGCAGACCTCATGATCATGTTAAAGGAAGAAAAACGAAAAGGCAGGACAAAGTGGTGACACCTTCATTAGGGAAGCAGGAGTTTTCCCAGAAATCCATCTTAGCCATCAGTTGTTGTCTCATTGGCCATGATGACCTCTTGGTGAAAATGAGTCTGGGAAGGTGAGAATTTCGATGAGGGTCCATTCTTGCACAGAACACTCTAAAGCTGGGGTTGACAAAGGTGGCCAGTTCTGGTCTCCTGTTTTTGTAAATAAAGGCTCACTGGAACACAGCCCCACATACTCTGGCTATTGTCTGTGGTTGCTTTTGCTATAATAGCAGAGTTGAGCAGCTACAATAGGGCCAGAAAAGTGAAAATACTGACTATCTTACCCTTCACAGAAATATTTTACAGATCCCCAATCTAAGGGAGAAAGGAAAAGGACAGACATTGGGAAGCAACTAGAAAGGAAATAAAAATCCAATATTACATAGGAGCCAGTAACCCCTGAAGAAAGCCCCCATACCAGGAGAAGAGCAAGCTGTTTAAACATACACATTCCACAACAAATTTGACAGGGGTTAAAAAAAGGAAAACAAAAATGCAAATTAGGAAGGAACTAACTGCAACAAACACATTTTTTCTACAGTGTCCAAGCCCTGCCTGGCACCTGCCCTGGGAAGGGTAATGGTCTAACCTTCCACCTTTATTATTTTCTCCTCCTTTTCTGCATTTTGGGACAGACAAGAAGCCTCCTCAGCTTTCGCAGGTTTCTTCCGGAGTTCTTCAGAAGGAAAGCAGTAAGATAAGAAGGCTGGTAAAGTAAGCTGTCTCCTGTCCTTTTGGTAATGAAAAGCAAAGGGGATGCTGCCTCACAAATCACACTAAAAAGCAATAGTTCTCATTGTATCTGAGGGAGTGTGGGTGGTGGCTGAAACAGAGACCACAGGGTCCTGGGGATATGCACTCTAAGCTTTTGTCCCAGGGGCCAGGGGTGTTCTAGTTAGCTTCTTTGGACCAGCCTTGCTCTGTTGCATCCCTGACTTGCCTTGACTATGTGTTTTGTTATGTTTTGTTTTGTTTTTAGTATTGGGGGTCAAACCCAGGGCCTTGTGCATGCTAGGCAGGCACTCTACCACTGAGCTACATTTTCCAGCCTGACTCACCTGTGCTGTGAAAGATCAGTCCTGGTAGCCTGCCAAATGAATGGTGCTTATTTGATTGGAAATAAGAAAAATCCACATCTCAGACAAAGGTGACACAAAGTTCTCATACCAGTCTCTGGCTGTGCTTGGCCCAGTGGTGAGCACTCTCATGATATGAAATCAGGGCAGTCCATCCTGGGCCACAGAATTTAGGTTCTTCTCATGGCCTTTATCACGATACTTTTCATAATTTACATTCCTGGTATAAGGTAGTGATTTAGGATTGAGGCCAGCCATAGGTGCATGGTTTATAGGGAATCCACCTTCCTAAACCCTGCTAGAAAAATCCATTTTCAAATGTAAATCTGATAAAGGAAATTGGTGAGTTTCACCCAGTGAATGAACTGTGACTAGTCAATGGTTGCTGCCTGAAGCATTTATATGAAGATTAGTCTTCATACTCATCTATCTGTCTGGTCTTGGTGTTACTGATTTGGGAGAGATGCACAGCCATGAAAGGAAGAATTTTTCTTGAAATATCAAATATTTAACATAATTGGCAACAGCATAGAACCTTTTTTTTTTTCCAGTGCTGGGGATTGATCCCAGGGTCTTACACATACTATGCAAGAGCTCTACCACTGAGCTATATCCCCAGCTAGAATCTTAACTGCCTTGCATGTGGCTCCTCCTAATCTCACCAATCCCCTGCAATTCAAATTTACCAAAGCCTCCTACAAAGTCAGCTCAAACTTAAACTGAACCTGTTGTCTCTTTTCTGACTTATAGAGGCTTCCACTTCTATGTTCCCATAGCACCAAATATTTACTGCAACAATTCTACATTACTGGGATTTGATCTGTTTTGCATTTCTGTCTCACCTACCAAACTGAGATTTTTGTTGCTATTATTGTTGTTTTGCAGTATTGAGGGGCTGATCCCAGGGCCTTGTACATGCTAGGTCAAGTGCTCTACCACTGAGCTACACCCTCAACCCCCATTTGTTTGTTTGTTTTTGTTTTTTGAGAGTAGGTTTTGCTATGTCACTCAGGCTGGCCTGGAACTCACTGTGTAGAACAGCCTGGCCTTGAACTTGTGTCAATCCTCCTGCCTCAGCCTCCCTAGTGCTAAGGATTACAAGTGTGTACCACCATGCCCAGCTCCTCTTTTTTATTTATCTTGAGACAAGGTCTCACTAAGTTACACACGCTGCCTCAGGCCTCTAACTCACAATCCTTCTGCTCTGCCTCCTGATTACCTGGGATGTGAGGCATGGTGCCTGACTCAACCTACTTTTTAAGAGAAGCTATACAAGCTTTGTGTCACCAGCACAGTTTGTAGCACATAGTACACACTGAATCAGGTTTTACATTTTGACCCAAATTCTCTTTGCAGGCAAATGGCGACTGTGGGGTTTGCCTAGGGCACAGAGTCAAGCAAGACAGGACAAGGAAAACTCACATAAAAGGTGCTGCTCTGGCTGAGCTTTGAAGGTCAAGGGGGAACTAGTTGGATGAAGTAGGAGGAAGAGCTTAGTGGGAAGAGAAAGCAGCATTTGTGCATGCACTGAGGCGTGATAGAGTGGGATGCCTCTGGAAAACTACAGGAGCCCCATCAAGCAGGGGTAAAGGGTGGAGAAGCAGGAAGAGGAAGGGGAGTCTTGAGCTAAACCAATGACTCCAAACGTTATCTTAAATGCTGAAGAGAACCATGGAAGATTTGTAAGCACGAGCAACATGATATCTGTATTCCAGAAAGATCAGTCATGTTACAGAGTAGAATCTTGGCTTGGTGGGGGAGAGGCTGGAGTCAGGATCCCTTGGCTACAATAACCCAGAGAACTAGGCAGAGCAGGAAGCAGAGAAAGCAACTGACTGGAGGTAGCTCAGCATGAAGAAGCTATAGCAATTGGTGGTATCTCTTTGGCTAATGGAATTAAGGAGTTCTCTGGATGACTCTGCCTTAGGGAACTGGGTGGAAAGTGATGGTTTTTGTTAAGATGGAGCCTCCAGAAGAGGACAGGTGGAGAAAGAGGACAAGTAAAATTTTAGCATGTTTTTGCTATTGATTTTCTCAAGTTGTTGCAATGGAGAAGGGGGATTGCATTATCCCCTGCACAAGAATGAGCAATTTTCTACCAAATGCCAAATCCATTCTCTTTTAGCATCCCTTATTGCTTATGAGAGGTTTTATGCTGGTTTGATTTTTATTCCTTTTTCTATGACTATTTCATTCCTTCTGAAGTTTTTGTAACATCTCCTTGTGCTGGTTTTTGTTTTTTGGCTTATTCTGAGCTCACGTAGGCTTCAAATTCTAAGTCTTTTGTTTTCCTTTTACTCTGAAAAATGCTTTTGCACTATTTATTAATTCCCTCCTTCTTGGTTTATTCCAGTTCACTCTTTTTAGGACTTCTAGATCATCAGACCATCTGGACCAACTCTCTATGGCTCTTGGGCTTCCACTCATATTTGCTATTGTTTTAATATTTCTTCCATTTTAAGAGATTCCATAGACTTTGTCATTTAACCTTTAAACATATTTTGTTTTGTTTTAGCAATCAATTTTGTTTTTCATTTCCAAAATCTTTCTTCTGTTCTTTTCACTTTGCTCTTAAAATTTTACACACACACACACACACACACACACACACACAATTTTTTTTTAAAGGAAAACTGCACACTCCTGGAGTGGCCCCCAAGGCGGCTCCTGACTGCCTCCTGACTCCCTCTTGTCTCCTACTGACCTGCCACTCTAGCCCTTTAACTGCTCTAGTATCTGGTGCTTTCTCCTGCTCTGGGCCTTCAGATTCTGCTTAGAACATTTTTTCTCAGCACTGGAATCTCCCTGCACCTACTTGTCCTTAGTTTTAATGTTCATATTTTTGCAAATGTTTTACTACAGCTATCAGCTAAACCAAATTAGGTTCTGTATATTATTCTTTGCATTTAATGATACTTAAAATTTTTATAATCATACGTTTTTGTGTGTTTGTGTGTTAATGTTTATATAATGTTGGTTCTACCATGAGGGGAGCAAAGTAGACATTGCTTTTTTTTTTAACTTATCAAAACATATTTGTTGTCTAATTTGTTTGTACATATCTATTGGGATGACCAATGGAAGTTGTGCATTTTTTATTGTGAGGAGAAGAGACAACATGAAATCTACCTTCTTTACAATTTTTAGGTTTCCTACAATATTGCTAATGATAAGCACCATGTTGTATAGCAGATCTCAAGAGCTCTCTCTGATCATGCTTTTTGTACCACTAAGTTGCAGTGTCTAATTTCATGGCTACACAGAGATGGTCTTCCATAAATATACTCAGAATGAATAAAAGAAACTGTCACTGATCCTCAAAGTCATGGAGGAAGATTCTGCTGCCTCTGCACTTTGTCCTCTCAGTCCTCCAGACAGAACCACAAAATACTCCAGTGTCTAGGACAGGAAGCTTGTGGGGTAGAACTCTGTCTTTCTCTGAGGCAGAAGGTAGAGTATTGTCCAAAAGCATTTGTTCAGTGCTGTGGGCCGTGAGCCTTGAGACAGAGGCTTTTGCTACTGTCCTGTGATATGACACCCTCTCACCAGAGGGGCTACTTCTCCCTGGAGTAGCAAGGACAAGAGGGCAAGACAATTCCCTCCCAACATGTAGGACCAGAGAAGCAGGGCATCTTTGAAGTGTGAATTGGGTTGAAGATGAATATTCCTAAATACTGTACACACTATAGCTGAACTTTAAAATTATTATTTTATGCCAATAATATGATCTTAAATTTTTTTTCTGGAGAGACTAGAGTTTTCTTTCAAAACATTTCTTTTTGTTCTCTGAAGTATGTTTGCTTTCAAATAAAGTTATTGGTAAATCTTGGCCTTCCTTTTTCATGTCTTTGATATCTTGCTCTATTGTTCAGGGCCTTATGGAAACTGATAACAAGCTCAAACTGAATATTCAGATGGAGGAGGATTTGTGGAAACCAGTCAGGGGTAATACAGCATCTTGGGGCTAGCAACTGCTGGAAGCCATTACTTGTACTAGGCCAGAAAGTGCAAGATGAGAGAGCCAGGACAGGAAGCTGTGGATGGCCACTGCACAGGGAAAGCTGTGAGAGGAGGTAGAGTCTCTCTTAGAGGGACAGAGCCTACCCACAGCAATGAAGAATGGAGAGATCCTGTGAAACCCATCTTCTGACCTCATTCTTCCTCCTTCCTCCTGTGTCTCATCATTCTCTTCCATTGACATTACTCATTGGAAAGCTGGGGGACAAGGAAGGCCATCAACACAGTCTAGCTAGAGGGACAGGCAGAAGGAAACTGGCAGAACAATATGCTCGTTAGCTGTTTTCGTGGAAAGTCAAAACAATGGAAGACTGGAAGTTCTGGGACACAGGAGTGGGGGACTTTTTAATGACACTCTATTGATAAAAGGATGGGAATCTTATTTATTGCTGGTGCAAGTGCAAATCTGTACAGCCTTTTAGAAAGCAATTTGGCAGCATTACAAGCTTTTAAACTGTTACAACTTTGATAATCTTGATAAATCAACTCCATCCCATGGAATATATACTAGTGAAATACATTGAAAGATTTGCATACAAGACTATTGCATCATTATTTATAATGATAAAATTTTTTAAATATTTGTAACTTCTAGAAATGGGGAATTGGTTAAATAAATCGTGGTATATCTATAGGACATTGCTAGTGAGCACTTGACATGTGGATAATCTGAACTGAGATATACTTTAAGTATGCACTACACACTGGATTTTTGAAGACTTAACACCAAAAAGGTGAAAAGTATCCCATTAATAATTTTCATATCAATTACATGATTAAATGATAATATTTTGGATATGTAAGTTAAACATTATTAAAATTAATTTGACTTGATTTCTATTCTCTTATAAATATAGATATTTATTAGAAAAATTAAAATCAGCCAGGCATGGTGGCACATGCCTGTAATCCCAGCACTCCAGAGGCTGAGGCAGGAGGATCTATGTGAGTTCAAGGCCAGCCTGGTCTATATAGTGAGTTCCAGGAGAGCCTGAGATACACAGTAAGACTCTGTCTCAAAATAACAACAATGAGAGAGAGAAAGAGAGAGGGAGGGAAGGAGGGAGGGAGAGAGAGAGAGAGAAAGAGAGAGAGAGGAAAAGAAGAGAAAAGAAAGGAAAGAAAGAAAAAAGTTAAACTCAGTATATGGGTTGCAGTGTATACATACTGGACAATACTATTCTTGATTAAAAATTACAAGATGGGGACAAGTATGTTTTCAAATACTGTTCCAAGCCAGGATGTTTTTCTGGCTTAATATTACACACAAATCAGTATATAAACTAACAATGGAGCAAAGTGACATCATGGGCCTCTGGTGAGATATACCAATAACACATCACTCAGGAAACATTCCTGCCCAAATTATATGTCCTGAGTCTAATCAGGAGGAAGCATCAGACAATTCAATTTGAGGGACATTCTAAAAACCACTAACCTATACTCTCCAAATACATCCATATCATAAAACACAAAGATGAGAAAACGTAGAAGATTAAAAGAGTTTAAAGAAATGAAACAATGAAATGGCATGTTTTCAAAAATGTTGTAAAGGCCATTATTGGGACATTTGGCAAAAATCTGCTAATGGAGTACAAAACAGTTACAGTCTCTTAATGTTCACTTTCCTGACTTTGATGACTGTGCTGTGGTTAAATAAGTGTCCTTGTCCATAGAAAATATTCACTGAAGGATTTAGAAGTGAAAGGGCACCATGCCTACAGATTACTCTCAAGTGTCTCAACAAGTTTTTGGAGGCCGATTAGTTACTTTCACATCACCGTGACTAAACATTTAACAGATACAACTTAAAGAAAATGTATTTTGCTGATGGTATTAGAGCCATGGTCCCCGGCTTTTTTGGCACCAGCAACTGGTTTCATGGAAGACAATTTTGCAATAAATAGGGAGTGGGGGGTAATTTTAGGGATGATTCAAGTGCATTACATCATCTGTAAATATAGGTGAAGCTTGGCTCACTTGCCCATTGGTCACATTCTGCTGTGAAGGTACCAGTTTGTGACCTGAGGATTGGGGACCCCTGTTTTACAGGGTTCAGTCCATGGTCACTTGGCCTGATGTGCTTGGGCACATCACCAAAGCAGGAGCATGTGGCAGAGAAGATTCTTCACTTCATGGTCAACAGGAAGCAGAGAGAGAGGAAGGTACCAGGGACCAGGTATTACCTTCCAAGCCCACACCCCTAGTGACTCACTTCCTCTAGTAGGCCCCACCTCCCAAAGTTTCCACCAGCTCCCAAGATAGCACTACAACCTGAGGACCAAGTGCTCAATACAAGAGCCTGTGAGGAACATTTCATATTCAGACCATAATAGTAGGTAGGTATAGAAATGTATACGTGCCCATATAAAGAGAGAAAGCAAGTGGGAATTCATCAAGCTCTTTTTGCATCTCTCCCATAAATTAAAAAATAATTGAGAGTAAAATGTGCAAAAAACCTTTAAGTGTAAGTTGTTTTAAAGGATAAGAGAGGCAGTACTGTGGAAAAGTGCTAAAAATGTTTTGTTCTTAAACAGTGGCATCCTTGTTAGGTGCCATTGAGTCAGGTCCAACCCATAGCACCCCTCATAGTGTTTGCAATGGCTGATTGCTTTCAGGTTTGCTCCGGGAGTGGATTGCCACATGCTTCTCCCATTTTTTGTGGTGCTAGGGATTGAACCTGGGTTCTCAGAGATTGCAACATGGCACTCTGCCACCTGAGCAAATCCCCAGTCGTGGCATCCTTAGATCTAGGTAAAATGGGCCCCTGCCCAGGCCTTTCACTTTGGAGAGTCCCTTCTTCCTTCTCCAGCTGTGCCCTCTGCCACACACAGTGCTGAAGAATCTATAGGGCTCGAGAGTGTGCCCACCCAGAGCCAACCTCATTCTAGAGCACCCTCCAGTCCCCAGAACCTTGGGCTTCACTGCCTATGGCCCTGGCTTACTTGTATGCTTGCGTGTGTCTGTTGCCTGGGTCTGTCCTCCTAGGAGTGCAGCACACCTACAATGTGCTCACCCCCAGACCTGAGGGACAGGTGCTTGGAAGGCAGAGGTGGGGGGTGGTGGGGGGTGGCAAGAGACTCAGACGTCCAGATCACGGTGTCCATGTGTATTCATAGGACTGCCCCCTCCAGTGCAGGATGGAGCCAGGTGGGGCAGGGCGAGTCGGGTGGGAAGAGTGACACAGGTTGCAGATGGGAGCCAGGGGCCAGCACCACCCTCCAACCACCTATTCTTAAGAGGGACTTCGAGACTGAGAAGTCTAAATTCAGGTCTGACCCTGTAGGGCATTGAGAAAGTGAATTTGACCGAGATAGGGCTGAACCACATTTATACAGTTTGCTTTGCCAGCCCGATACACAATTTTCCAGTATTTAGACATAGTGTGTGTGGGTGTTTGTGCCCTTTCCCCACGCCACTGCCAAGGGGTGTGACCAGGAGGAGGAAACCTGTGGAAGCTGCCCGCCCAGGCCTGGCGCTGCCATCGCCCCCTGGTTCTCATCTGAAAGGGGGGCCCCTCCTACACAATGGGGAGACCAGACCCAGAGATAACACAGGACGATTGGCAGAAACCTGGAGGGCCCACTCAGTGGTGGGGGCTGGGCATCAGGCTAACCTGGCACCCCTGCAGGGAAAACATAAGCACCCTTTCCAAGAAAGCCTCCCCAGACAGGAACCGGTCACAGTGAGAGAACAGAGCACTTTCTGTCTGACAGGGACCTAATCTCCAGACCCAGGCCAGTGCTGATTACCTGGAAATTCTTTTGAGGTTCAAATCTTACCTAATATCCCCAGAGGGCCTTCTAGGTGGGACTGGTAGCCTGGGTCCCAGGGGGGGACCAGGAGCTCAGAGCCCCTGGATAAGACCAGACTCCTTGAATCTCACAAATGCTGAATACTAAGCTTCCATTGCCAAGGCCTCAAAGGCACCTTAGGGTGCTGGAAAGGCCCTGCCTGGAGGTTCCTGGGCTCAGTCCCCAGTGCTGGTACACATGAGAAATACTACAGTGACAAAGGCTCTCACGCCTTGGAGCTGGTATTTCTAACTCTTTGCATGGCTGGCCCCTTTTATCTTGGGTCTCAGCTATGAGGCTGATTCTCAGAAGTCTCTCTGTCTCTCTCAGGGAGTCCTCCTGCCAGCATCCCCAGCCCTCCCCAGTCACTTCCTCCTTCACTCTCTTTTATTATCTTCACAGTTTGTAATGTCACTGCAATTATCTTATGTATTCCTTATTTTCAGTCTCCACTTTTCTAGAACATAGCTTTATCAGAGAAGAGAATTTTACCTGAGTTATGTATTGCCATACCCTAAGTCTAATGCCTGGGCTGGGATTTAGCTCAGTTGGTAGAGCACCGATCTGCAGTCCCTGAGGTCCCGAGTTCAATTCCCAGTGCCACAAAAACAGGAGAAAGATGTGGCAACCCACTCCCGAGACAATCCTGAAACAATCAGTCATTAAAAACCCTATAAGGGTCGCTATGAGTCAGACACGATTCAATGGCACCTAACAACAACAACAACAACAAGTCTAATGCCTTACAGATATCAGAAACTCAGTATGTGTTAAAGGAGTCAAATGTACACCTATAATCCAGCCATTCTTAAGCTTAGCTCCTGAAGTTTCTTTCTCTAGGAGACAATAGCAAACAGCCTCTCAGTGTCATGAGACATGATCCAAGTAGCCCATAGCAAGCCAGAAATTAATAGAAAATATTTTTTACTCCAAAAGTCAATGGTTTAGTTTTCAATTGCTGTGTAACAAATCACCAGGAATTTAGCAGCTGAAAACAGCACTAATTCATTATTTCACAGTCTCTATGGAGCAGGAGTCCAGAATGTTTTAGTTGAGTCCTCTGCTCAGGGTCACATAAGAGTGAAAGGAAGATGTCAGCTGCCTGTGTCCTTATCTAGAGGCTCTACTAGGGAAAGATATGTTTCCAAGCTCCTTGTTTGTTGACAGAATTCAGTTTTATGTGGTTTTAGAGTGAGCTCCCTGCTGTCTTGCTGGCTTGACTGGTAACTACAGCCATCTCTCGTGCTCTTCCCATGTGACCTCCTGCACCTCAGCAATGGGGAACCTTCCACACTGATTCTGCCTCACACTTTGAATTCTTCTAACTTCACCTTCTGCAACAGCTTTGCTTTTCCAAGACTCAGATAAATACATCAGACAATCCAGATAATGTCCCTATCTAAAGTTCAATTGTGCTCTATCTTCTATACTATAACCTAAACCCAGGAGTGAAATCCATCGTACTCACAGTTCCAGGGATTACTCAGGCCACGTATCCTTGAGCCAGGAAATATTAGAATAGTTTAAATTTCTGCCAACCACACTTCAGTTCATTTTTCTGTCTATTTCCGTTGTTTATTTAGTTGTTTTGATAAAGATACATATTTGTGTTTGTACATGAATATACCATATATTCTTGAATCTAAGAGCTCTCTCAGCCACAAATCCAAACCACATGCAATTCTCATCCACATCTGATTTTGCAACCCTCTAAAACTGTTGAAAAGATGTGGATTAGATTCAAGAATATATAGTATATAATATACCAATACAGGATCTGTTGAGCAATTTTTCCTTATGAATCAAATTCTTCAATGAAACCATTCTTTAATTAAATTAATTCCTCCATTGAAATCAACTCCTGTGGGTCAAGTTCAAATTTTTGTTTCTTTAATAATATTTGAGAAAATTTCTATTTCATCTTTTCCAATGGATAGACATTTATTTCAAGATATACCACAGCTTATTGTTGTCAGTGCTTCACACCTACCAACCACTGACTTCTTAAAGCAGCATAATTTGTCATCTGTGGCTCTTGAGTGTTCTTCTTTGAGTGCAAACCTAAAACATTGAGTTCAGTGCAACAAATGCAAAGCAAAGTGTAAGTTCATTACAAAATGCTGGACATATTTGGCTAAATTTATGTAGCATAATCAATTTGGAAATGCTTCCAATAATCATTTACTGCCTATATCAGAACAATTTCCTGTTAACTAATATGATAGTTTGACATTGGATTTTAATATGCTTGGGTACCAGTACCCAGAAACAAATTGTTCAACTGAATATATCAGAAAGACAAATTATTCAAATGATCTCCAATACATACAAGCACACAAACGTATACACAAAAGTATATATGTATATAATTTATATAAAACAATATTTAAATAAAATCAGTGGGCTAAGGAAATCGTAGGATGGCTCCCTGTGCCGTTACACACACTCTGTCTATCACCACACACCTGCTTTGAAAAGCCCAGCTAGGATGGACCCACAAGCATCAAAGGAGGCAAAGACTGAGAGAGCAGACACTGAAATACTGGGTGCTCCACCTGTGTTTGCTGAGGCTGAATTTGAAGCCTTAGGCCTCCTCACTTTAGAGTACCGTAAACTTAGGCACATCAGGACACCAGGGCACTGCACAGGCTTAGGAGAGAACAAAGACCACTATGTGGGCACGGGAAGAAACCTTGCCTTCTGAGTTTTATTGAGTTTTAACTTCTCATCTTTTGTGTGTGTGTGTGTGTGTGTGTGTGTGGTACTGGGGATTGAACCCAGGGCCTCACACTTGCATGCTTTGAGCGGCAACCCTCAGCCCTTTTTTTATTTTATTTATTTATTTATTTTTTTTGAGAGAGGGTCTTGTCAAATTACGCAGACTGCCTCTGGTCTCGAACTTGCAATCCTCCTGCCTCTGCCTCCCGAGCTGCTGGGATTACAGGCATGTGCCACGGTGCCCAGCATAACTTCTCATCTTAAAATAAGGACAATTAGACTTACTTGAAAAGGTTGCTATGAGTATTAAATGATTTTTGAGGAAGTCTTTAGTCCAGAGCTCAGATAGTGTAGACATGCTATAAATCCTATGGATTCTAAACCTGGGATTTCCCCTGCTGAGATAAACCTTTGGCTTTCCTGCTTCTGTGGGGCTTCTATCATCAGGCAGATAGGTTCCCTAGAAGGGATAAGACCTTAACCTTGACTTTGTGCTTGTACCTGACAATACTGATAAATGTCTTCCAGACAAAGGGGGAACATTTTGGTCCTAAGTTGTCAGCCCCAGTGAGGGGAGGGAGGTCTGAGCAGAGAGCTGAGGGCAGAGGAGAAGGCTTCTAGGGCCAGGTAACCTGGGGTGGCAGGGGTATGTATGAAAGTCCCCCAGCTAAGGGCCTGGTGGAGTAATCCGTGAAGCCCTGGGAAGCTCTTCAGCAACAGAAACTTGTGCTTCCCCAGAGGGGGTGGGTCACAGCACCCCACCTTTCCATCCCTCTACCATCCTCTCCAGAAGCACCTGTCCCCACCCCAACTGGCCTAGAGCCACTCCACCCTTCAACCTCCCTCCCTCGCCCTGGTCTCCTCCCCACTTGCCCTCACTTGCCCACCCTCCCAGCAGGTTTCCATTCCCACTTGTAATTCAGTCACCCTTTTTTGAGGAGCTCTGGCAAGACCTAGAAGCATCACTGTGACCTAAAGTGATTCACAGTTCCATAGGCACATTGGCAAAGTGCTGTTGTAGCAGCCAGAAAAGAACCTCAGCCTGCAGTAGGGGGTAAGGCAGAGAGGGAAAGTCTCATCTGGAAGAGACTCCAGAGGTTCTGGGAGGCTGGGGACAGCCGTGGAAGAGAGGAGGACTTTCTAGGTAGAAGGAACACAGGCTGCCCACAAATTTTGTGGCTCTCCTTCTGGGCATGTAGCATAATTGCATTTCCTTGCTATTGCTGTAGAACTAGGGGTAGGGGGAGAGACAAGAAACATATTTAGAATATTTGTTCTCACTCTTCTTTACAAAATATATTTATAAAATATAAAGAAAATATATGTGAGAAATGTGATGTTGATGATGTGAGGAGGTAGCTCTGTGTGTGTGTGTGTGTGTGTGTGTGTGTGTGTGTGTGTGTGTGTGTGTGTGTGTGTGTGTAGGAGAGAAGGGGGAAAGGGGGGAAAGAGAGAATTAAAGCACAGCCAGGGAGCCTTGAAAAGTGGGTCAGGCAAAGACCCAGGCTGACTGGGTGGCAGCCAGGCGTCTCCTCCATGCTGAGATAAAATCAAGGTGTCTGTCCTTTCCAAGCCAAGAAACCAATTCAAGGTCTGGGTCCTGGCCACACTTTCCACACTGTATGTTCTTTAACCACACACCCCCATGAAGGTCCCCACTACCCCAATACAGAGGTGTTTTTGCTAAGATTAAGGTTGTCAACTTATGGAGCCAATTGAGTTAAGATTCCCCAGAGTCTTAGAGCATATTATCCTTCTTCTGAGCACATTGGATCTTATCAATGCCATCAATGCCCTGCAACTGGAAAGTGACCCAGAAAGAAGAACAGACAATGACCTTCCACTGACCCAAGACTAGACGAGAGTCTATGGCCAACAGACTCCTAGGAACTCCTTAGGATTGTGTGGGATCAAGAACTGGTCTCAGTGCAACCACCCAAAACCCTGATTACCTGCGTGTGTTCTGACCTGAATAGCAATGGTCTGTAATTAACCAGGCTGATAGTATTAGAATTAACAAATCAGCTAATCAAGTTATATGATGATTAGTTGTAAGACAAAACAAAACAAAAATCCTGGTCTTGCAATTCCTTAGCTTCTGATTGTTGCTTTCACTCCCACAGTTGCATCCCCTGGGTGTTTTGACATGTCCTCCCCACCATCCACCTAACAGAGGAAACTCATGAGTGATCAGGAGACAAGGTGGAGGAAGAGGAAAGAGAGTAGAGACAGAGGGTGAGAGGAAAAGGCAGAACCAGATGTTATTAGGTTTTTTAACAAATAGCCTGGATATTTTGTAAATTGTGAGGAATGGCAGGAGGGGAAACTGAGGCTCCGATCAGCCTAAAAAAATAAAAGAAGGGAAGTAATGAACTGGAAGGAGCTGGCCCTGGGACAGTTAGGGTCTTTTGATTTTCTCAGATACTTTCCACCTGCACAGAATCCAGAGCATCCTGAGTCCTTGACATTTGGGAGGCAGAAAAGAGCCTAAGGCCCAGACTGCCTGGCACAGCACATAAAGAAGACACCCAGAAAAACAGCCCATCCTCTGACACAGCCCACAGGAAAGCATCTGAGCACTACAGGCACGACCTGCATAGTCCTGGCTGTGAAGTTAGTGAACATGGGTGTGGAGCTCCCAGCCCTGGGGGTTGAGGAACCTTCTAGAGGCTGCACAGGAAGTGTTGGGGGCATGTTCTGTACAATACAGGAAGCCATTCCCAGCTCCAGCTCCAAATTAAAGCTCCCTTCCCAATTAAAGAGGAGTAAACCCCTCTTGCTATTGCCATGATGGGTCCCACAACACTGAATTCAGGGACGAGGAGAACCCAAAGCCAGTAGAGACCTGGCAGGAGGCAGCCTCACCCAACAGTGCTGAGCAGAGCAAGTACCATGGAGAATGCTCTCTCAGCAGGGCTAGGTTTCTGAATTGCGGTTTGGCAGTGCCACATGCCAAACTGAGTCAAAGGCAGTAAAAGGCACCTAACAGCATTTAGGAGAAGAGTTTCTTCTCTTCCACCTCCTAATCCTAACCTAGACAAGACATGGGTCATTGACTTCTGCCTCCCTGTCCATGATCCTGTGGCTCAGTGACAATTGCGCTCCATCCTCAGAACACTCTCCTCTTCTAAGCATCCTGCATAGCTGTCTCTAGGCACACCGCTCCCCTTGGGCTGCCATGTTGTAATGGTCTCCAATGCTGAGCTTCCTGGGACATCTGCCTCAAATTCTGATTAGTTACACTGTCTGGTCTATCCCCCTGCTAAATCCCCGAACCCACATGTGCTTCTCAGGGCTGGGTCATAGTTTTCTGCCCCCCTAGGATTCAGTCTCTCTATGAATCCCCACATCTGGGTGCACACCATTTCTAAAATCCTGTGTGTGCAAAGAATCTCACATCTTGAGAGAGAAAGGCTCCTTCAGACCTAAGATTACCCCAGAAGCTGTTCTCCTGAGTTGCCCATTCTGGACCCAGAAATTTGCTTCTCAAACTCTAATAGAGGCTCCCAGTTTAAGCATTCATATTTTTTGACAGTTTCCTTTTATTGAAACATTTAAGTGATGTTTAGAATGCCATCTGTCAGAACATGTAGAAGAAATTCTCCACTGAGCAAGAGATTAGGCAAAATGACTTTCAAGTATAGTCACAATAATTCCTTATAATACATTATTCAGTACTGAAGGGTCTCAGATTTTTCCCTCCTTGCAAGCTTAGCAATTTTCCCAGACATAATTTCATGCAGATTCACATTTTACAATATGGAACATTGGAGACAAGACATGAAACTTCATAAAGACTGATGATTTTGAGAATGACCACAACCCATGTTTTCTCAGGAGAATCCTACCCAAGAAACAAAGAGCTTAGGGTACGTGAGGTTCCTCATCTCATTTTCAGTCAATAGGTGCACGGCTTTGACCTCATCTTGGGACACCCTCCAGTGACTAGGGAGCCCAAACCCAGTTTTCATTTTACCTTTATTGCCTCATGGACATGCCCAGGCCTCAGAGTCTTGGTAATATTCCTTAGGGGAGTACACTCAGCCATCTACTCATGGATTCATTAATTCAATATATAATTCCAGTGACCAATTATGTAAGAGACCCAGGCCTGAGGCTTGCAGCTTGCTCAGAATGGTAGCACTGCCCAGTGATTGTGAGTGCAGATTTATACCCACATTCAAACCCTGAGATGATTACTCATGAGCTGTATGATCTTGACCTAATCATTGACTTTCTGTGCTTGTTTCCTCATCAGTATAAATGATAATAACAGTGCCCAACTCAGAGGGTTTTGTTATATGTGGCATATAATAACTACTCGATATCATTATTTTACTTTCTTCTGATCCCACTTGGGTTACCAGCCATTCCCCACCATGAAATAAGGAAATCTCAATCAGTAAAGCAATGAGAGAGAAAAAAAACTTACACTTCTCTGCGTCAACTGAGGTGGGCTGGGGTGGGTTTAAGCTGTTTTCCATCTTGAATTCTGTTCTACCAGAAGTAGAAGGATTTCACCATCTAGGTAGGGGTGAGATAGACTTTCAGAGAAACTTTCTTTTGGGAGCTTAGCAGGCATAAAACTCTCCATTGCCCCATACCTGGTCCTTCTCAGCTTCTCAAGTTTTGTATCATCGTGCTACACCAGTACACAAAAAAAAAGGATGTTCACCAGTGACTTTGTAGAGCTTAGGATGCAGTTACTACCGTAGCTTTAGATGTGGTATCCAGCCCCATGTGGTAGCGTCTCTGCATCCCCTGCTCTCATTCTCTCTCTCTACGCCAAGTAGACCCAAGAACCACTGGACCAGAGGTATTCTAAGCACCTGTGTATCCTCCATACATTGTCACATGACACTTCACTTTTTTTTCTTCCTGTATTAGCCCACTCCAAAGATTGAGACTCTGCCTAGGTCCCTGCTCCTTCTTTCCCATGTAGGGCCACCTCCTCCCCAGACTGTGGGCCCCGCTCTGCATCTCAGCAGTGGCCAAGGCCCAATTCCTGACCTGGATTCAAAGTCCTCCTCCTCAAGTCTGGTTCCCATTTCCCTGCCCACAAGCCTATTTGCATATTCATGATCAGGTCAGTGGTTAGATCTGTCCCACCTGTTGCCCAGAATGGATTTGGAAATATTCTTCCTGTTACCTCTGAAGCTGACTGAACCACGTGGATTTGTATCAGGACAGTTTTTCCAACCTCGGCCCATCCAGTGCAGACATGTGGGCTTTTGAGAATCTAGCTCCTGCTAGTGATATAATCTTGGGAAGGTTACCTAAAATTTTTATGACCCTGTTTTCTCTAGTATAGAATGGGAAGATAATGCCTACCTCATGGGCCTATTGTGAGGATTAAATGAGCAACATATGTAAGCTAGCTCAGATATTTGTTCTTTTGGGGGTAGCTTGTTTTTTGTGCACGTTACTCTCTTAAAAACAGTGATGATTCTTCCTTTTCCACCTGGCTCTCCCTGTCCCCAACTAGCATTCAGAGCCCAAAGGGGAGTCTGAAGGGCTCTGAGGTGGCATGCCAGAGGCTGTGCTCCCACGTACTGGGTAGAGTGGCCTCAGGGTCCAGCCACCTCTTGACCACCAAAGATGTAGATGCTGCTCAGGACTCCAGTCTAAAGGCTCTGGCAGGAATAGTGGCCATGAAGGAGAATAGGGAGGGGAAAGGATAGCAGTGGCGGGAGGGCCCAGGAAATGGGCATGGGATACCCAGCCAATAAGGCAGAGATGGCAAACCACAAGGCTTCTTTGGGCAAGGGCAAAGTGGACAGGGCCGGCACATGAAAGACAGGTGGCTCTCCACCCACTGTGTTCCACCCTGCCAAGACGGACAGGCAAGGCTCAGAATGGAGGCTATTTGCTTAGCCCCAACCTGGCCGTCCTCAGCCCTCCACAGCATCACAAGACTCTAATTATACTTCCCATCAAACATGCTTCTGCCCACCTCAAAGGTGGAACTGGAGATAAGAACAATGAGCCCTAGCCTCTGGGTCAGAGCTACTGAGTTCTTGGCCTCTACCAGTGCAGACTCCCTCCCATCCTGAGGAAAACAGGAAGAAGGGATTTGCTAAATCATTAAGCCTGGAGCTACGGATGACACAAAGCAAGGGCCTAGAGTCTCTTCCTCTGGTCTCAAGAAGCTCAGCTTCTGCAGAACTAATCTGGGCATTTTTCTGCTGGGATGAATAATCAGAAGACTTGAGTTCAAAGGCAGGCTCTGCCTCAGACTCCTGTTGTGAACAAAGTAGAGACAATATTGTCCCCATCAACAACCCCCTCCTCACTGCATCATCATCCCACAACTGTGTAACATGCACATGCACGTGCCTGCTAAGTACCTGTTCCACCTCATCTCCTCTGGGCCACACTGGTTCAACAGACAGCCGTGGATGGGAGCCTGAAGAGAGCACACCACGGTCGACTGCTACATCACAGCCTTTTCCGACCACTCAGAGCCTTTGGGCTCCATCAGCCTGTGCACAAGGTCATCACGAGCCTTATGTGGGTCTGCTGTGTGAGAGTGCAGTCAGCTGTGAATGTGCCTTGCAAGCCCAGGCAGCCTGGTGATACACTTCAGGTGTGGCTCACCTCAGAGCCAGGAGAGGGCTTTCCTTGGGCCTCACTTGAGTTTTCCAGTCAGGAATGCCTTCTTTACTAGAATGTGAAGACCAAGTGAACATGGAGTTTTGGCTGTTTTGTTCATTTCTGAGTCCACAATATAGGGTGCATAGCAGACCTTCAAAAAATATCTGATGAGCAAATGTAGGCACACACAAATGAATGAGCGTCTGCACTCGACATGGCCAGGCCCAGCGGTGGCAGCGTGGAACCAGGCTCCACAGAGCTTTGCCACCCCTGCCTACTATAATTGGACACGACCGGCCTCTGCTTAACATTCTACTGAATCTTTTAGATCTTAACTGTGCATAAGAATCACCAGAAGAGCTGCTAAAAAAATACTCATACCTAGATCCTATTTGCAGGGATTCAGCTGAGGGTAAAAGTTGGCATTTGAATATTTTTGAAATATCAATTAAAAATTATCAATCCCTTGGCCAAGTGCAGTGACACACACTTGTAATTCCAGAGATTCAGGAGATGGAGGCACAGGGATCATAAATTTGAGGCCAGAGGCAGCCTGTGGAACTTAACGAGTGAGAGCCTGTCTCAAGATAAAAAATAAAAAAGTGGTTAGGGGTGCAGCCCAATGGTAGAGCCCTTACAAAGTATGCATAAGGCCCTGGGTTTAGCCTCCTAGTACCACAAAAAAAAAAAAAAAAAAAAAAGTAAAAATTACCAATCTCTGAGGTGATTCTAATCTGCAACTGAGACTAGGAACCTCAACTCTAGAGAGAGGAAAGGCAGTTCTACAGGGACTGATGGGAATAGGCCGAGGGGGTAGGGGTGGTAAACAAGGTAGGGCTTGGGTGGGGGACAAGTTCATTTGAATTTCTGCAGATTCAAAGTCCTTTGAGTCTGTTAATAAAGATGTCACAGCAAAGGTATGGGCTTTTTCTTCTCAAGTAGAAGCACAGGCCCTTTTTCTTTTACTTTCATAGAACCCCCCAAAGACCTAACTTTCCTACACACCTACTAGCCATTCATTTAGGGCTGCTCTGTACCTTCCCTGTCTTCTGGAGAGCCCTACCTAGAGACTGTAATTGGGAGTGGTCCACCTGGCTGAAGTCTCTCTCCTTAATGATACCTAGAGGGATTCTTCACTGAGGACCACAAATTAAATGCAACACAGCACTTGTTGCTAAGAAATAAGCCCACCCTACACGAGAAACTACAGATAGTATTTCTAAACACACACATACCCACAATCACCCTCAGACACCCACCCAGCAATAAAGCATAACTCTGGTGTGGTTCCAGTGTCAACTCTGGTCAGCCAGTTTATTGAATAGGCTGGATCCAATGATTACACTAACAAGAAACAGGTTTTCTCTTCTCGCTGTCTTTAACCACATTGCCCTCCCCTCCTGGCTTTCTGGCCACTTTTGTGAATTTAAAGGGTCCAATCTGATTGAAAATTTGAATGGTTCAATCACACACCCAATTCAAAGTACCCCCCTCCATGTCCAGCATAGTGACGCACGCCTATAATCCCAGGAACTGTGGAGTCACTGAGGCAGGATGATCGTGAGTCCAAAGCCAGAGGCAGCCTGTATAACCTAGTGAGACCCTGTCCTAAGATAAAAAATAAAAAAGGGACTGGGATGCACTCAGTGATAGAGCACTTGCAAAGTATGTGCAAGGCCCTGGGTTTACCCCAGTACCACAAAGTGCTGCCCTCCTACTTTTCTTTCTCAAGGCTCAGACCTCAGCAGCAGGGGAAGCAGGGCTGAGGGGAGGCATGCTGTGTCTTTCTGTTTCCCTTCCTGTTTCCTGCTTCAGCTGTTGACCTGTCCTGGCTGGGCAGGGGAAGAGTGCATCTTCATTCTCACCTGGGCTACAGGAGCTTTCCTCTTGAGTGTTGTCACTTCTGGGAGCCCCAAATGTTGAAAGCCTGGCTCTACTGCAGGGGTCTCAGGGTCTCAGGTGAGGGAACACCTTGCCGCCCCTTCAGCAACTTCCCCAACAGTTCCTCTGCAGGCTTTTCCTGTCACCTGTTCCCTGACATGGACCATCCCTGGCAGAGTCCCAACTCCATGCCTGTGACTTTCCCAGGGCATATTTATCCCAAAGGAAAATCAGACTTCCTTTCACACTGAAGCTAGCCTGCTTCCGCTCACCTTCCTGACCCTGCCCTAGTGTGGGACTTCAGCCACCCTCTTGCCTTCCGAATTGGGGAGGGTGGGGGGGCTGAGAGGAGGTCCAGTCTCTGTGTTCAAATAAACTCCCAAATTCCAGAGGACCAGCATCATTTTCTCCCAAAAACTCTTTTTGAGGTGGACTCACAATTTCTGCAGCTTTTTGGGACTGTGAAATTCCAGCTTGCTTTCTTTCCAGTCTCAGCTTCTGTCAGTGCCTCACTGGGTATGGAGGTGATGGGAAATGGAAACATCACCCACTTCCTGCGACACCGAACTTCTTTACCTCAATGCCTCTCCCAATGACCCCCTTCATTTCTTGTTTTGTATGTGACAACAACAACAATGTAACCCTGGGAGGGTTAAGGTTGCTGGCTCTATTTTTGTTAATCTTTGGGAAGTCCTGCAGGGGTATATTTAGCACCTCTCTTCCGCATGTATGAGGACTTCTCACCTGTGGCTTCAACTTCAAGGCTTCCTTGCCAAAATGCTAGGTCAACAGACAGCTCCATTTAACATCATGTTATGTACTACTAGATCCAAGGCCCTGAGGCCCTCAAACAAAGAAATGCTGGTTATCAGTCTGGGCTGACCTGCCCAGACCCTTGTGCTCGGTTCATATGCTGGTTGTGCCAGGTCTAGATACACACGGCACTCACAGTGACTGGAGTCTGGCAGCCACAGCTGGTCTATATTGCGCCAGGCAGTTCTCTGAGCCAAAATGCTGCTGCCTGGACTTCTTGGCCATGCAGGTTGTGTGATTGTTTTGTCTCTATTGTTGGTTGCTAGTTGTCCCATCAAAGATAGGTTGACAGTGTAGCTCTCTTCACAATAGATCTTAATATATCTTCTTAGATTTAGCCAAGAAAGGAAAGAAGAAGAAAGAGGGAAGGAAGGAAGAAGGGAAAGAGGGAGGGAGGAGGAAAGAGGGAAGGAATAAGGAAGGAAGGTTGGTAGGTAGGAAAGAAGGTAGAAGGAAGCAAGGAAGGAAGGAAGGAAGAAGGAAGGAAAGGAAGCAAGGAAGGAAAGAATAATCTCAAGAGGGAGGGGGGAGGAAAAGGAACAAGGAAGGAAGGAAGGAAGGAAGGAAGGAGGGAAAGAAGGAAGGGAGGAAGGAAAGAAGGAAGGAAAAGAAAAGAAAAGAGAAAGGTGAATGTCCTGGGCTAAATGCCATCAAGGATCCCGCCACCAGCTGCTCAGAAACCTGTCTCTCCAGGGTTGCTTTTGACCTCACCTGCCTGAATGTGTGCAGCTGTAGCACCTCTGTGACCTACTTCCTCTCCTGAGACTCTTGCTGACTGGATATTTCATGCTTATTTTCCCATGGGTTACATACATTTTGCTATTCTTTCTCAGTCCTTTCTATTGTCTTCCAGTTCAAGTGTCTCTTCTTGCTTATGTTTATTGTTTTTCCTTTCTTTGCCCCACCTGTGCCTCAGTCACACTGGAGACACTAAAGACCAAAGATGTTTCTGAGCCCTGTCTAAAAGATCCAAATGGCTGCAACACTGAGCCCCAAATGCTCCATGGCTTTCCTCCCTCTGGCTGGGCTGGGGACGCGACATGTAGCTCCAGGGCACTTATATGCCACAGTCACTTTGGCAAAGGCTGTGGATGTCACACCTGGAGCTCCTCTGCCCTTTCCATCTCTGCTCTTGCCAGCCGACTTCCAGGTGTTCCAAGTGCAACACCTGGTCTTTGCGCCTCTGGCTTCCTCCAGGTGTGGGAGCACACCTGGAGGGTGCTGGGTGCTGGGAACCCACACCCTCCCTTCTCCCTGTAGAGCCTGTTGCCCTTGTTCCTTGGGTGGACCCCGCTGGCTCCTGGAGAGGGGCAGCCCCTGAAGCCATGCTGTCCTCAGGGGTGGCTCTCCCTCCCCTGGCACTCAGGGCGCTGTCTCCGGCTGTGCTTCTAATCTCCCAGCCAGCAATGAAATGATCATGGACAGACTGACAGGACCTGCGGACTGTGGTCCAGACCTGAGCAGGCTGTGCAGGTGGCAGGCCACATTCGTGTCTCAGCTCTCCATGTGAGGCTGGACAGGAGATCTTTAAGAGGGCCAGCCTGGAAGCAGGTGCCCAGAAAAGGGCGAGAAGATTTAACCCCTCCCGCTCCCTTCCTCCTCCTTCCTTTCCTGTTCTCCCTTGCTCCTCTCTTCCCCCTGTTCCCACTTCCCATGCCAACCTCAGGCTCTGGGATTTAGCCACCTTCCTTCCCCTGGGGCCCAGCCTGGAGCTGACCCTCCCAGGGGTGTTTGTCTCCCCTCTCCAGCCCTGGCAGGCGGCCTGCCATCCTCTGTGGCCCACCCCAATGTGCCAACCATTGTCTCAGGTCTTTTGGAAGGAAGTCAGCAAAACAGTCCCTGATGAAAGACTGGTCCCAGGAAATGGATCCAAAGTCAAACCTACGTACTTTTCTCTCCTGTTGGATGACAGGTAACTTCTTATCTCTCTTTCTGTCAGCTGTATCAAGAGAGTGACTAACTCACTATTTAATATTGGCCAAAGTGGTTTAAGGACCTCAGGTGGGGCCCCTTCCTCCATCAGTACATCTGAATCGCATGGGGTTGCTCTTTTACTGCACGCATGGGGTCAGGCAGAAACTCTGCCAACCTTCCTAATCTCGGGGAAGGGCAGCTGAAGAGAAGGAGTTTGTCCCTGCACCAAACTCACACCCCTTAACAGCCACTGTTACCTGCCCAGCATTGTAACAGGGTTCAAGGATAAGAAGGTAGGGGCTAGGGCCTATGAGTATAGCTCCATGGTAAAGCAAAAGCTTGCTGTGCATGAGGCTCTGGGTTCAATCTCCAAGGGCCCCCTCCAAAAGAAAAAACAAAAATAGGGGTTGAAGAAAAGGTAGAAATGATCCATGACAGCACCACCCCCAGGAAGTGTGTGGTTTGAAGGGAGCAAGAGCTGTAGAGTGACTTCCATTTCTGGTCCAAGAATGAGGTGGGGTGGGGCTGCTGGGAGGGTGGGCTCCCCAGCAGCAGAGCTCCTGTCCCAAAAGTGTTGGGCAGGTCAAAGCATCACTGTGCTCAGAGCTCCGTAGCTGGAGGGAAACTTTTCCTGCACATTTTGCAAACACACTGGAACTTCCACTGCCAAGTAGAATGATTTATTTGTGTGTCTTCATGGAGGGCAATTATTTTTTAGCACCTTGCTGGGCATGCTGGGTGATCTCATGCCAGGGAAGAGCCTGTCTCCTTTGGAATGAAAGGGAGAGGAGTGGCCTCCTTTCTGCTTCAGACAGAATTTCCCCTCTCTGGCATCTTCCCACAGAGACAGGGAGCCTGCCTTTTTCTTAGGAGAGTTATGAGTTCGCCCATAAAACTCATGGGGGATGATATTCCAAAAGCACCTCTCTTTGGGAGAGAGACAACTTTTCTTTTTGAGCTAGAAAGAAAAACATCTCAGTTCTGCTTTGTAAGTTAAAAATTGTTGTTGTTAGGTGCCGTCGAGTCGGTATCTGACTCATAGCGACCCTCTGTACAACAGGAGAAACACTATTGTCAGTGCTTCTCTGCTGTTCATACGATTTTCAATGGCAGATTGATTTTTTTTTGGGGGGGAGGGGGTTGCCAGGTCCTTCTCCCAAGCCTACAGCTTCTGGTGTTCCCAGGCGGTCTCCCATCCAGGTACTAACCACACCCGACCCTGTTTAGCTTCCGAGATCTGATGGGATCAGATGCCACAGGGCTATTGTTGCAGGCATAGTTAAAAATAAGTAGTATAAAACTTTATTCAATAAGTGAAGCTCACCAGGCGCGGTGGCTCACTTCTGTAATCTCAGGGACTCAGGGAGGCAGAGGTAGGAGGATCACAGATTCAAGGACAGAGGCTGTCTGTGTAACTTAGTGAGACCTTGTCTCAAGATAAAATAATAAAACATGGGCTGGAGGTGTAGCCCAGTGATGAAGCACTTGCAAAGGATGTGTGAGACTGTGGGTTGAACGCCTAAGTACTGCAAAAAAAAAAAAAAAAAAAAGGAAACCTCACACTACAAATGCCTTAGATTTCCAGGTAGAGAGAGCTGAGTAGGGGAAGCAGGAAAAAAGAAGACAGAAAAAGCAGTTGCACAGAAGAAGGGCCCCAGTCATAGGGAGGCATCCAGGGAAAATAGTGGAGAGAGACAGACTTAGAGAGGGAGGACATTGTGACTGAGGAAGGACAGGGAGAGGTGGCGGGTGGGGGGAAGACTCTAAGCAAAGAGTGACAGGAGGCAGAGGGCCCAAAAGGCCTCCTGGTTCTTCCCTCACTCACCAATTTCTCCTACAGAGTCCGTTCTGGCCTTTTCCAATGCTTTGCCCCAATTCCCTCCACCTCCACCAGGAGCCCTGTGCCCAAGGACCTACTTCCACATAGGCTTCCAGAGGCCCATGTGTGGCCTTTACATGGGGGGCCCCTGGGCCCTGTTTCCCCTGCCCGTTGAGGTAGGCATGGCATCTCCAGGTCATTGAGCCATACAGCAGCATGGGTCACTCCTGGCCCTATGACCGGAAGGTGTGAGGCCTGGGGAGAGAGGGAAGTGGAGGCAGGGGCTGGGCCTGGGAAGCAAGACTGGGATGGCAGAGGGGCCTGGCCTAGCGGCCAGGCTGGATGTCACCCAAGGGCATGGAGGAGAGACCTGGGCAGGCTGCTATTTCACAAAGTGTTCTCCAGCTGCTGGTGGAAAATGGGGCCCAGTGCAGGGCAAGATGGGAGATGAGGGGAGCAGTCCCAGAGCAGCAGAGGGAGGAAGACAGATGGATGCAGAGGGCGGCTGTCAGGAGGAGCTGGAGGACCAGGTGAGTCCAGCTTTAAGGATGGAATGGGCCAGCCTTGGTGATCAATCACATGTGGGCAGTGAGAAGGAGCAGAGAATCCAGGGTGCACTGGGTCCCTGGACTTTGGGTGGAAAGTGCTGTCAACTGTGGCCATCTCTGAGTGTGTCCTGCTATTGTCCACCTTGGAGAGACCCACAAGGAGAAGGGGAAATCGGCAGCATCCTTCACCTCCATCCATGCTGGGAGCTGAGCCTTGCAGACCCAGAGGCAGGCAGATGTGGCCCTCAAGGAGGGGTTTGCTTGACCTGGCGAGGCAGGCTCTCTGCTGAGGAGGCCCTGCACTTCCTGCCCCTACCACATTCCCCATCCAGAGAGGACCTGTGCTCCCCCTGGGGAGGGTCCTCAGGATGAGCCATCCCAAAATCCCTTCTCTGGCCTCCTCACAGCCTTACCCAGAGCACCGAGTGACAGGGAGGTTTATCATGAAACTTGTCAGGTAGTTGTTTCATCTGTAAAATGGGGATGATGTTAAGAGGAAGAATAAGGGAAAGCACTTATGTAAAGCTCCTAGCATAGCAGGCATATCGTGAGTGCTCATGGGAACCAGGCACTGTGGTTCTCACCACTACTATTATCGTGTTTATGATCACATCCCATCCGGCTCTTTGCTTTCTTTGCCATTAATACCTCAACACTTCCGGGTCTTCCTTTTCCTGTAAGGACTCACCTAAGACACTGTTAAATCCCTTCCATACCCTGCAGGGCTGAGCAAACCATCCTAGGTTCCCACTATTTGAGGTCAGCTTCCTTCGAGAGAGTGGTTGTACTTTGCTATCAAAAAAGGAGTCAGATCACAGACATGAGGGATGGCATCACACTGAAAAGCTATATACAGATGCTCCTCAGCTTAAAATGAATCTGTTTCTCAATAAGCCTGCAGCTGTAGCACTGTGGCGTCCAATCCCATCAGATCTCAGAAGCTAAGCAGGGTTGGGCCTGGTTTAGCACTTGAATGGGAGACCGCCTGGGAACACCAGATACTGTAGGCTTGGGAGAAAGACTTGGCAACTCCATCCCAAAAATCAATGCCATTGATAACCCTATGAACAGCAGAGAGGCACTGACAATGGTGTTTCGCCTGTTGATCGTAGGGTCGCTATGAGTCGGACACTGACTCGATGGCACCTAACAACAACAACAACAATTTCCCAACAAACCCATTGTAAGTTGAAAATATCATAACTCAAAAATGCATGTGATACACCTGACTTACTGGACAGCACAGCTTAGCGACACAGTGCACTGTATGGTCTCAGGTGTTTCCCCAGATTCTGTGGCGGCCTGGGCACTGTGGCTCACAGCCACTGCCCAACATCATGAGAAAGGATTGCACTTCATATTGCTAACCTAGGAAAAGACTGAAATTCACAAAGCAAAATACGGTTTCTACTGAATTAATATTGCTTTTGAACCATTGTAGAGTTGAAAAATCAGGGATCATCTGTAAACACACACACACACACACACACACACACATAAAGTGGAATATTTAGTCTTTAAAAAGAAGGACACATTACCATTTGTGATAATATGGATGGACCTGGAGAACATTATGTGAAGTTAAACAAGCCAAACACAGAAAGACAAATACCACATGATCTCACTAATACACACACACACACACACACACACACACACACACACATACATATATAAAATCTAAAAAAATTGAATTCATAAAAGCAGAGTGGGGGTTGCAGAGGGGAGTAATGTGTGGGTGGGGAAATGGAAAGATGTTGATCAAAGGGCACAAACTTTCAGTTATTCAGGACCAGTAAATTCGGGAGCTCTAAAGTACCAGGTAGCGATTAGTTAATAAAGTTGTATTGTATACTTAAGATTTGCTAAGAGAGTAGCTCTATATTCTCACCCCACACTTCCAAAAATTAACTATGTAAAGTGATGGATTTGTTAATTACCTTGAGTGTAGCAATCATTTCACAATGTACAGGTATATCTAAATATCATGTTATGTACCTTAAATTTATACAATTGTTATTTGTTGATTATACCTCAATAAAGTTAGGTGTGGGGAAAAAGAAAGGGGTCAGAACCAGAAAGAACACTAGGTTTTCGAAGTCTAGTGCCATATGCATCACCACCCTGATTGCCAGACCCTTAGAGTACCAGAAAGAGGGCAAACCATTGTCTTAACTTTATAGTACTGTAAAGTGAAATTTAGAAATTACAGGCATGATTAAAAGTCACAAGGAAATAATCAGGGAGGCCATGACTAACTGGGGGGCTGCCTGATGCTAAAGTCTGGACCCTTACTCATGACCGCCACACTCCCAGAAAGCCTCCCATCCCTGGATGGGTAAGACCAGCATCCTACAGGGTTAACTGCCCAGAGAAGGAAAGCATGTCAGTCCCCAGTCCCCTGTGCCTTCCAACGGAATGGCCAAGGGAACAAGTGTGTTTTAGCTCTAAATTATCCAGCCTGGCCATGCTATGGGAACCAGGGCATTGTTTTTGTTCCACCTCTTCCTGGTATGACCCCAGTACAGCCTTGGTTATGAAATAGAAGGGCTGGGCCACAGAAGGAGTCTGGCTAAGACTCAGATAAGAACTTCTTAAGATATTCTTATCTGAGCCTCCTAAGATGCTCTTATCTGAGCAACATCTCCACTATACCCAGAGCCATTTCTCAGCCTCTGCAGGGTCCAGGCTGTGATGCAGAAGCAATCCCGAGGCGTGAACCCCCTGAAGGTCACATGACACATACTCTGCCTTGATTAATGGGAGGCACAGCCTCATCTTCTCCCAACCCTCCTTCCTACCCACCAGCCCCATGGGAGGGCTTCTGGTGATCCCAACCAGTGTGCAGTTCCCACGTCTTCCTCACCTTGATCTCACTCAACCACAGATGCAGGTAGAGTCAGGAGTCCTGGGTTCAGATCTGAGCTCTGTCATTTACTGGCTGCAGGTCTTGGGTAAGTTACTCCTTTCACTGGAGCCCTGTGAGATGCGTATTTGGTAGATGAGGATCTTGGGCTCAGAGAGGACACTAAGGTAAGTGGCAGAAATGGGTTTTGTATCTAGGTCTGTGTGATTCCAAATCCAAGCCTTTCCAAAAGAACATCTGGCTCTGATCCTAGTCCAAGGAAAAGGGAAAATCTCAGCAGAGTCAGAACATCTTTGCTGCTTCTCCCATGATCATCTGAAACACAACCAATCAAACTCACCCAACAGTCAGCTCAACTTGTTAGGTAGGTGGGTTTGCCCTCTGTGGAGCCAGAAAACAAGCCATCTCCATCCCATGAGACCCATCAGTCAAGGCACTCAATGCTATGTGAGACTGCATCTCCTTAGGGGGATCCCATGATATCTTGATAGGACCTGGCTCAGCACAGACTGGCCTTGGGAAGGTTTCAGCCTTGAGGCATGCAGCTTCTCTCTAGGCACAAAAGCTGACAAAGAATTCAAGATGGCAGGATCTAGAAACAGCTGAGATGATTTGGTACTCCTGAGTAAAGTCCTAGGGGGGCACAGGTTAGCTAAGAACAATACACCAAGACTGTGGAGGTAAGATACCTTCTGTTCTGAGATATTCCCAGCTTGTGTCCTTGACCTACAGAGGGATCAAGTTAGTGTGACTTCTGGAGAGGGGGCTGCTGCTCAGCATCCACGGTGCTGCATCCAAGGTGCACCTTGTCTTCAACCTATCCTTCAAGGATCCCTTTCCAGAAAGAGCTGGGGCCACTCTCCACAGTACCCAATTGCAGATTTCAAGGAGTGGCATCCTAGTACTTGCTCATCCATCAATCACCCGGCAAGGCACTGAGGAGGAGCTGTGAACAAGACAGAACACGGCCCCTGCTCTCTCAAGCTTAGGGGAGTGACAGATTTGGAAGCAGCTGAACAAGGCCTCTCAACACCAAAATTACAATCTGATGATATCACCCACCCCTAAACTCTCTGAACCCCAGTTCTCTCAGGTCTGAGATATGTGCAGAGATGCCTTCCTCGTGGGCTCCAAGTGAGTGGAAAGATTTCATCAAATCAACGTGAAAGTGCTTTGCTAACCATAAAGATCATATCGATCGTAGTTATTACTGCTAATAATGTGACTACAATTATGATGGTTGCTACATTTTTCCATTCAGGAAGTTTTCTTTTCCTGACCTGCCTATTATGCCAAGAATCTGAGTGAAAACTACTTTGCATGGTACATTCTGATAATATTGATCCACGCACCCTGATCATTAGCTTATTTCTTTTTTAAACATCTTTATTAAGATATAATTCACATACTATACAATTCATCCACTTAAAGTATATAATTCAATGTTTTTAAGATATCTCCAGGGTATATATCCATCACCATGATCTAATTTTCAAACATTTTCAACCCCATTTTTAAAAACTCCATACCCATTAGTAGTGACTCCCTATTCCTTCCCATGAACCCTCTCTACCTACCCTTTTTGTCTCTATAGAGTTGTCTATTCTGGACATTTCACATAAAAGGCATCACATAATATAAGCCTGGGGACGGAGCTCAATGACACAGAGTTTTCCTAGCTTGGACAAGGCCCTGGGTTTAATTTTCAGGCAACACACACACACACACACACACACACACACACACACACAGAGGAATCATATGATAGAATATGGTCTTTTATGACTGGCTTCTTTCCCTTAGCATGCTTCCCAGGTTCATCCCTGTTGTATCAGGAATCAGCAATTCATTTCTTTTCACTGTTGAATAACTTTCCATTTTATGGACAAAACACATTTTATTTATCTAATCGTCAATTGATAGACATTGAGTTATTTCCACTTTTTGGCTATCATAAAAATGCTTCTATGAGCATCCATGTATAAGTCTTTATGTGGACATATGTTCTTATATCTCCTGGGTATATACCTAAGAATGGAATTGCTGGGCCATCTGGTAACTCTGTGAATAAAATTGTGAGAACTGCCAACTATTTTCCAACTGTACCCATTTTACATCCTACCAGCAAAATATAAGATTTCAAATTCTCAGCACTTGTTATTATCTGTCTTATTGGATATAGTCATCTTACTGGGTATGAAGTGGTAACTCATTGTGGTTTTGATTTCTATTTCCATAATGACTGATGTTAAACATCTTTTCAGGTGTTTATTGACTATTTGTGTCTTTTCTTTGGGAAAATGTCTATCCAAATCCTTTGCCCATTTTCAAATTGAATCATTTGATTTTTGTTTATTTGTTTTTGCAGTATGGATGTCCCAGCATCTCACACATGCTTTTGCAAGCACTCTGCCACTAAGCTGCACCCCCTAGCACACTTTTTTTACTTTCTGAGATAGTTGTGCCGGCTGTTTCTAGCCTCGAACTTGTGATCCTCCTGCCTTTACCTCCCAAGTCACTAGGATCACAGGCGTGCGCCACCACACCCTGCTGAATCATTTGCTTTATTATGAGTTGTAAAAGTTATTTATAACTTTTGGATACAAGGTCTTTATCAGTTATATGATTTGCAAATATTTTCTCCCATTCTATGAGTTATCATTTTACTTTCTTAATGCTAATGTGTACAGCACAGAAGTTTTAAATATTGATGAAGTGAATTTAACTGTATTTTTCTTTTGTTACTTACACTTTTGGTGCCATATATAAGATTTATTTCTTAAATGGGTTCTACCTTTTAAAACATATGTCTATTAGCCGGGCATGGTGGCATACTCCTATAATCCCAGAGGCTCAGGAGGCAGAGGCAGGGGGATTGCAAGTTCGAGACCAGAGGCAGTCTGCATAACTTAGCGAGACCCTGTCTCAAAAAGTGAAAAAATGGGCTGGGGGTGCAGCTCAGTGGTCCAGCACTTGCAAAGCATGCAAGCGTGAGGCCCTGGGTTCAACCCCCAGTACCACAGAAAAAAAAATGTCTATTATTTAAACAAACCGATTATTAAACTTCTGGCTTTAATTCCAAGTCAGGAAAAACATAAGGAATCATCACTATAACCTTAAACAAGTTAGATGCAATCAAATAAACCTACTGAAACCTTCATGCTAAGGAAGAAATGGAGAACAACTGGAGTTTTCCAGGTGGCAGGATGGCAGGGGAGATGGTCTGGGTGGCAGACTTTCTCCCTTTCCCATCACCAACATGGAATTCTTACAGCAGATACTGGCTATAAAAGAGACAGGAGTGGAAAGCTATGCTAAGAAAAGATAATAGGACTGAAGTTATTAGCTAAATTAAGAAAAAAATTGACACAATATAAATCAACTGACTACAGCATGGTTTCATAGACATATTTGAACTTGAAAATTATTAGCTATATAGATTTAATTATCACTGGTAAAAGCAGCACAAAGTGAAACCTTGACTTGTTTGGCTTCCCTGCCTTATAAAAACTGAAGCCCCAGGTCTGGGGAGTTGATGAATCTGGACAGAGGGAACAGGCTGGGTTGTGGTGCATCCACATAAGGCCGAACTGAGGGGACAGGAGAGGAGGGAAAATGAGAGGGATACTTGCAATTTTCTTTGGCACTCCTGAAGACCAATCATTTCAAAACAAATGCTTCTCATTACACATCCAGCAACTTCCACATGGTGCGCCCCCTAGGTGTAATCCTACATGACTCTCCCGCCTCCTTTGTACCCTTTCTCCGCTCACCTGCCCTGGGTCTCACCAGCATCTCACATTTCTGGAGCTGGTAGAGGTGGTTCCCTGCAGGACCATTACTGTTCCTGTCCCTGCTGTTGACCCCCACATTCAGTGGCCATTCTTGCTTCTTCCTCAGATCTTTAACCTGTTCTGATTTCAGCTGAAATGCACATCTGCAGAGAAGCCACCCCTTCCCACAAGTACTCTCCACACAATAGCCCAGTCTTTTTATAAGAAGAGCTTTTTATGATATGGTATTGTGTTCAAAGGATAAGCAGTGAACATATGCAAAGAATAGGTGCTTTACCAAGCACAGTGACATCATGAACACTTACGGGCCCACCAATCAGTTTAAGACCTGGAATGTTAACAATACCCAATTTCTTTTTTGCATGGTACTTATTACTATCTAAAATGATATTACATTTGTATTTAAGCATATTTATTTTCTGTCATCCCTCTTTGTCTGTCTTGTGTCTGTTTTGTGTATTGCTGCATCCCCCCGGAGCTTAGAACATGCCTACAAATCAATTTATGAATGACTGAATAATTGAAGGTGGGACAGTAAGATCAGAAGAGTGGGGTGGTGGCAGTGGTTCTGGCTGGTTCTTTTCTATCTCCAAGCAAGGTTCTACCAGCTCACTGGACTCCATGGATGTGGGTCCTCCCTCCCCATTTCTTCAGAGTCTAGTCGATGTGTAGTTGGGGATGTGAAGTGTGATGTCTAGAAATGCACACAACAACATGCCTGGCAATTTATTTTGCCCTGTTTTCTTTTTAATCTTGAGACATGGTCTCCCTAAGTTACACAGGCTGCCTCTGGCCTCAAGGTTGTGATCCCCCTGCCTCCACCTCCCAAGTCACTGGGATTACAGGTGTGCACCACTGCGCCAGGCTATTTTGCCATCTTTAAAACTCATTTTCTGTCTCTGGTAAAAGAGATGATAATATCTGTTTGCCGGAATCCTGGATTAGAGATACAAGCATTCTCACCTCCCTTTAGCCAGCACTGTGATTCACATTACATGCTCAAAAGTGGTTTGTGAAAGAAAATGGAATACTTGAGCTAGAAGCTTTGCATTTTATTAACTAACACTGACCTGAATAGGCTGGTAAAGATGACTAGGCTGGAAAAGGCACACATTGCCATATAGGGAGGCACATTTGTCAGGATAGGATTGTGGCAGATTTTTCTTAGGGTCTCCAGAAAGTCAAGTTCCCTTCCCAATGAAGGTCCCTCACAGGTGAATTGCAATGATGGCACTTGCTCTTTTCACTGCCACCTGCATCCCGGAAGTACAGCTTCCCCCGGAGCAATCTCTCAGAGACCAGCCTCTGCCTCCCACCTTCCCCTGGAAGGCTGCCCGACCTCATGAGCAGCTCATGCTCCCAGCTGCCCCCGTGGCTCCCTGCCTGTCCTGGAGATCCCTCAGTCCTCACAGCTGTGGGAGCCCGTGCTGACAGAAAGGGTGTGTTAGTCCTCTTCTGCCTGCTGGGGAGTGACCTTTCTATGCTCCTCACAGAAATTGGAAATCTTTCCAGAGTGGGGCAATGGTTTTCAGAGAAGTCTATTTTCAGGGTCCTCATGGAATCAGAGTCCAGGTGAGAACTCTCTGGAAGGTCAGAGTCAGGAGAGTCAAGGTGCTAAGGGAGCCAAGTAGTGTTACCTCTCTTGCAGGCCAAGGAGGAGGGGTGGCAATGTGTGAGGGGATCCTCTGCCTGCATAACAGATAGCACCTGGTTGCTCACTTTCAAAGTAGGCCACATATACCCACATCTGCAGTACACGGTCAGCTGTGCTGTGGCCCAGGAAACTACCTGGACTTTCACACTCTAAAAGGACTTTCTGAATGTTCAGAAAGTATAATTTAAAAGTTATAGATAAAGGTTAGACCAGTTGTTTATGTTCATAGCCCCTCTGACACTGAGCATGGGAGAAGGTACGTGTTTTACATGTAGTAGGCATTTGACATATATGTAAAAACTTAGACCAAAGTCCTTTTAAAAAATAAAATTTATGATTTGTTGAAACCTTTTATGTGCCGTTCTGGTTAGGTACAAGAAGGATTTTTTAAAAGACAAATAAGACACAGGAAAGTTTATATTGCGGCTGAGTGTGGTGACTCACGCCTGTAATCCCAACACTTGGGAGGCTGAGGCAGGAGAATTGTGCAGTCAGAGGAAGCCTGTGTAACTTAGCAAGACCCTCTCTCAAGATAAATAAAGTTTTTTAAAAAATGGACTGGGGGTGCAGTTCAGTGGTACAGTGCTTGCAAAGCATGCATGAGGCTCTGGGTTAAACCCCCAAGTACTACAGAAAAAAAAAAACAGTAAGTATATATTGCTAAAAAGAATAGAAATATTGTTTGCATTAAAATACCAAAACTGAATCCAAGTAAAGAAAATTTGCAACCAGATCAGTGAAAGAAATGATAGTTTCAAATATAATCCCCAGGTACTTGAAAGAAGGAAACCATCAGAAATCTTTAAAAGAAGGCAGCAGAGGGACCTTAAGAATTCACTTAGCCAGCGTTGCTCAAACTTTTGTGAACATAATCCATAGTGAGAAATATGTTTCACATCACAATGCAGCATACATATATCCATATGCACATAATTGAAATAAGTCTCACCCTTTGTGTATGGGATGTACTCTCGTATATTCTATCTCATTTATTCTTGTATTAAAGTGCTAATCTCACCCTGTTGGCAATCATTTAGGGGTCACCGAGAAAGACCTAGATGGGGCCTAGGTGGAGATTTGCCTGACCCAGGTAGAGGCCTGAACCTTATCCAAGTTTTACCCTATTCTTATCCCTCCCACTTGAAACCCAGGACATAGAGTTGAGAGTCCTAGAAAGAACCCCAGGGACAGAGGCTTGTCTGGCCCTCTTGGAGGACTAACATCTATCCTCTGGGGCCAGGACCTTTGTCCCACATCCTGGTATTTCACCCTTCCCCCTCCCATTGAGTGATCCAACATGGCCCCCAAACAGCCCAGCTCTGGTATGGCCTCCATCAGTCTGATTGGCTGCCCAGAGCCACCTGATTGGTTAGAAAAGGAAGGTCAGTGATTGGCCTGGCCTTCACCTAACCCCCCTATCAAAATTTTTCTTTTTCAAATCCCTAGTTACATAATGGCCATACCTGGCATGAGCCACTCCCTGATTGGCTATTTCTGGGTGCATGCCCCCTTCATAGAAGGTATATAAACCACCACTGACACTACTAGCTTCCCTTTTGTCCCTTATACTCTTGATCCTCCCCTGTTCACCTGCTCTCTGAGCCCTTTCAAACCTTACCCCACACCCCACTCCTGAGACCTGCAACCTCCAGCACCACAAGTAAAGACATCTCAGGACTACAAGCAAGACTCCATGTCAAGGCCAGAGCCTCCAAAGCGGCAAAGGTTCCAAGCAGGACACGAAGAACTCTCTGTTTTTCTTCCCCCACCTTGGGGAGGAGGAGAGTGGAGAAGGTGAACTGTGAGAGGCAACAGGAAACACACCGTGGGACACTTTCCTCGAGCATTGTTGTGCTGTACCTCCTTTTGTTCACCTTGGTAGATGCAGCTTAATAAATTCTGTTCCTGTTTGCAAGAAGGCTCCCAAAGTCCTTCTTTGGTGACACCAGCTCTTGCCAATTTTCAAGGGTCCCCAAGTACCCATGTTGAGGCAAGCTCCATTACCCTGCTGGGCCAGAGTGAACCCCAACATCACCCCACTATATTGACTGCACTCTGGCCTGTGATTTACAGTCTGAAAAACACTGGTCAAATCTAACAGCATCCCTGCAGCCCAGGTATTCTACAGGGGACCAGGTAGGTTGTGATTTGCAAACCATTTAATAAGCTGAGAGTCTTGATCCTGTAAGCCCCACGGATGATGCAACCCATTGCGTTCTACTCACCACCATAACTGATGTCCATCATTCTGCCTGGAGAAGAGTGGATGGTGAAGAAATTGGTTAGCTGACTCAATGAAAGCTACAGGTCCCACAGCCTCTTTCTTACCTAAAGAATGATGCCTCCTTTCAGGACAAGATAGAACAATCACACAATGTTTGTTGTCAGGCAATAGCAGCAATTTCAGGATTCCATAGGAAAATGTCTTAATTTCAAACATGAAGATAAATCACTGCCTTGTCACTTTACAAGTGATCAGTATGGTCCTGTAGATAATTATACACTGTTTAGTGTGTGCACATCTTCCACTGTTTCTCTGACCAACACAGGAATCTCAAGCACTGGGTGTGTAAGTGTCTTCTTTCTTTCTTCCCACCCACCCCCTAACAGTGGGCTGGACAATTAGGCTGCAAATGCTTTGAAAAAGAATGATTGAAATCATTATTAGTATGCATCTCTCTCCATTGTTTTGGAAAGGCTTTATCAAGTATGATTGACATACAATAAGGTGCACATATTTAAATTACACAACTTTTGAAATAAATACACACCTTTGAAACCATCATCACAGTCAAGATAATAGAAATACACATTATCAAAAGGTCATTTTCCTCTTGTAACTTTATACTCTCTCCCTTTTGCCCTTCATCATACACCTTCCTCCCCCATCACCAGGAAATCACTGATGAGTTATTTATCACTATACAATAGTTTGTATTTTCTACAAATTTGCATAAATTGAATAAAAGAGAATGTACTTTTTTGGCCTGGATTCTTTCAATAAAATCACTTTGAGATTAATTCCTGTTGTAAATTAATTCCTTCTTACAGTTGAGTAGTAGTATTCCATTGTATGGATATGCTAAAATGTGTTTTTCTGTTCACCTATTGATGAATCTTTGGGATAGTTCTTGGGTAGAATTATTGCAAATAAAGCTGTTACCAACATCATGTATAAGTTTTTATATGAACTTGTGCCTTTGTTTCTCATTGGTAAAGACCTTGAAATGGAATATTTGGGTCATATGGGAGATGTTTGTTTCCTCTTTAGTAAATTGCCTAGTTTTCCAAAGTGTTTGTTCCATTTTATATCTCCACAAAAAGGGTATGAGAGTTCCAGTTTCTCTATATTTAGTAAGGCCAAGGGATTTTATTTGTTTGTTTTTGTATTTTTAGATATTTTAATAGTCATGTAGTGTTCTCTTATTATGGTTTTTTTTTTTTTTTTTGCATTTTTCTGAGATGCTGAACATCTTTTTTGTATGCTTATTTGTCATTTCTATGTATATTTATATTTATTTGGTGATGTGTCTGTTTTAAACTTTCACCTTGAAAAATGAATTGCTTGTTTTCTTATTATTGAGAGTTTTAGATAGTTCTAGTTCTTGAAACTGTCTTATTTATAAGTGTATGTTTAAATATGTGGGTTTTTTCTTTTTCTCGTCTTTCTTTCTTTCTTTCTTTCTTTTCTTGTCTTTCTTCCTTTCTTTCTTCTCTTGTCTTTCTTTCTTTCTTTCTTCTCTTGTCTTTCTCTTCTTTTCTTTTCAAATATTTTCTCCTGATCTATGGCTTGTCTTTTCATTCTCTGAACAGTGTTTTTTAAAGGGCAGAAGTTTTAAATTTTGATCAAATCCAGTTTAGCAAAAGTTTGCAAAGATTTTCTCTTGTTTTCTCTTAGAAATTTTATGGTTTTACATTATAAAGTCTATAATACCTTTTGAGTTTTTTTACATGGTAAGAAGTATGGTTTGAAGTTTATGATTTTTGAAAATGGGTGTTTAATTGCTTCAACACCACTCTTTAAAAAGAATCTTTTGTGTACCAATTTGTCTTTGCACCTTTGACAAAAATTAGTTGTTGATATATGTGTTTATTTATATGTTCTCCATTCTATTCTATTTATCATTTATTTTGTGCCAATACCATGCAGTTTTCATTACAGTAACTATATAATAAAATTTGAAATCAGATAGCATTGATATATTAACTTAATTCTCTTTCAAAGTTGTTTTGACTATTCTAAGTCTTCTGCATTTCCATATAAATTTTATAATCAGATTGTTAATTTTTACCAAGAATAAAAAGCCTGCTGGAATTTTGAATATGCTGACCCATGCATAATGTACAGCTCTCCATTTATTTAGGTCTTCTTTAATTTCTCTCTGGAGCATTTTCTATGTTTCAGTGTATAGGTCTTATATATCTTTTATCAGTTTATCCCTAAGTACTTCATAATTTTCAATACAATTATAAATGGTGCTATTTTTTATTTCAGTGTTGTTTGTTTCAAGTATATAGAAAAAACTAATTTTTGAGTAGGGATCTTGTATCGGGCAACCTTGCTTAACTCAATAGTAGATCACTTAGTAGACTTCTTTTTTTGTAGATTCCTTCAGTTTTTCTACATAAGCAAATATGTCACCTGAGAAAAAAAGAATTATACTTCTTCCTTTCCAATTTGGATAACTTTTAGTTCTTTTTCTTAATGCACTAGCTAGAACCTCTAGTACAAACTTATGAGCATAAAGTTCATAATATTACTTTATTAAAGTTTTAAGACCTATAGATATTATAGGTATTCTTTTCCCTTAATAGTCTAGCCAGTTCTGGGTTGGTTTTAAATGATTGGCTTTTCTCCTCCCTATGACCCCTACTTTCTTAATTTATATTCTTGGAGAATTTTTTTTTTTTGTACTGAGGATTGAACCTAGGGTCTTTCTCATGCTAGGCAAGTGCTTTACCACTGAGCTATATTCCTCAGCTCTTTGGGATATTTCTTTTTTATTGGATGCTAGATATTGTGAATTTTATCAGGTTGGATGCTCGATATTTTTTATTTTCCTATGAACATTCTTAAGCTGTGTTCTAGTAAAGTTCCTTAGAAACAACTTGATCATTTCAGATCTTGCCTTTGTGATCTTTGGATAAATTCAGAGCAATACTCAATCTAGGGATAACTATACATACCACTGAGGCAAGATCTTGAGTAGTCCAGCCACTGCTCCCATGAACTGTGCATTTTTCCCATGAAGCTGGTGGGAGCAGGACTATTTCTGGCCCTTTGCATTGGGAACCATTCCTCTAAGCTCTGCTGATGGTCCTTTCTCCAAACTGTAGTAGCTTCCTCACATACATATGCTGATCATTCCTTGCTAAAAGCTTGAGAGAGCCCCTTTACAGTTATCAGGAGTTTTCTCTCTATGCACCTGTCTTCTTTGGTGCATTTCCTTTTCCTGCACCCTTAAACTGACTTTGTCTCCTCCATCTCTCTTTATCTCCTCAGCTCTAGGCAGCTGCTGGGCTTTCCCTGTCTTCCTCCAACCTGAGCTGTTGCCTGGGCATGCCCTTGGGGCAGTCAGCCTGGGTAGTCAAGGGCTCTCCGTGTTTGTTTCTCTTTTCTCATGACCAGTGTCTTTCCTTGTCTGCTATCAGTGTCCCCAACACATTTCTTTTATATATTTTGTCTTTTCTTAGTTGTTTCAAGCAGGAAAGTATATCCAGTCCCTCTTACTTCAGCTTGGTCAGAAGTAGAGTCTCTTCCAAGTTTCTCCCTTTTCCTACCATGACTTGTGTAGAAAGACTCCTTAGAATTTACTCATAAGGTGTCATTGGGTGCAGGTACAGTGGCCCATGCCTGTAATCCCAGTGACTCAGAAGGCGGAAGTGGGAGGATCATGAGTTCAAAGCCAGAGGCAGCCCATGTAATTTGGTGAGATCCTGACTCAAAAACTAAAAAAATAAAAGATGGACTGGGGCTGCAGTCCAGTGGTGGAGCATTTGCAAAAGTATGTGCCAGGTCCTAGGTTCAACCCCCAAGTACTGGGGTAAAAAAAGAGTTTATCCATAAGATGTCAAAAGGGTCTTGGTACTTTCCATTGGCCTAGATCAAATTAATAATATGACCACACTTGACATTTTTTTTTCCTCAGTGCTGGGGATTGAACCTAGGGCTTTGCATATGCTAACCACTGATCTATACCTCCAGCCTGACTGCATTTGATTTTACAAAACAAATACCTCTTGATCTTTTGGAAGCCTGATGAATTTTAAATAGTAAAATGTAAAAAATAGTAAAAAGCCTGATGAATTTTAAATAGTTTTTGGCTGCTAATGTCCAAAAACTCACAATGTAATAGAACTATGGCTATATCAAAAAAAATTTTAAAGCCAGGCATGGTGGTGTATGTCTATAATCCCAGTGTTTAGGAAACAGAGGTAGGAGGATCAAGGTGAGTTTGAGGCCAGCCTGCTTGACATAGCAAGTTCTAGGCCAGCCTGGGCTACACAGTGAGATCCTGTCTCAAAAAAAAAAAAAAAAAAAAAAAAAAAAAAAAAAAAAAAAAAAAAAAAAAAAAAAAAAAAAAGAAAGAAAGAAAGAAAGAAAAAGAAAGAAAAGGAAAAAAACAGAAAACAAAGGAAGAAAAGAAAAAAAAGAAAAGAATGAATGAAAAGGAAAGACAGAAACACATGAAAAAATGCTTAATATCCCTAGCCATTAGTGAAATACAAATCAAAACAACTCTGAGATTTCACCTAAGAATCACCAAGATCAACAAAACAAATAATAACAAATGCTGGCAAGGATGTGGAGAAAAAGGAACCCTCTGACACTGTTGGTTGGACTGTAAATTGGCTCAACCACTTTGGAAATCAATATGGAGATACCTCAGAAAACTAAAAATAGAACTGCCATATGGTCCAGCTATACCACTGCTGGGAATATATATACCCAAAGGGCAAGAAGTCATCATACCACACAAACATCTGCATCTCTGTATTTAATGCAGCACTCTTCACAATAGCAAGGATTTGGAACCCACCAAGATGTCCACCAACAGCAAAGAATGGATAAAAAACATTATGGTACATATACACCATGGAATATTACTCAGCAATAAAAAAGGAATGAAATACTTTCATTTGCAGCAAAATGAATGCAACTGGAGAATATTATCCTAAGTGAATGAACACAAGATCAAAAAGAGAAATACCATGTATTCTCACTTATCTGTGGGAGTTGAAACTTACTTAAAGGAAGAAAACACCTGTACATAAGTAGATAAATAAATATGCATAAGTAAACTTAGCAAAGAAGGGAAAATATAAAGGTAGAAAGAAGGAGGGAGGGGACTAGCAAAGGGAAGAGAAGGTTGTGGATGGTGGGAAGGGGAGTAGAAACAACATAAAGGGATAAAGAGGAAGAGGGTAATCTCAATGTAAACAATGCAACTCCATGAATACATGGGAAAAATAGGGGAATATACCCCAATTATGCATATGAGTTTTACTACATATTAGTCAAAAAGTTCCATAAACTTTGTATGTTGATAAAAGTGTAACCAAAATTGACGTGATAGTTGCATAATGGAAAAAGCAAATGTATTACTCTGTACCCCACCAACATAAACGAACAAAGGGGAAAAAATAAAAAATAAAAACCTCTACAAAGACTTCTCTGCCATTCTAACAGTTGAAAAATTGATGTAACACCTCTCCCTATAGCCTGCAGGCTCAAAGTAGGGTAGGGTGGAGCCTAAAGGGGGCACACAGTCCAGAGTATTCATCTCCAAACTGGGAGATTTCAAAAGGTTGACTATAAATGGAGAGTCATAAATTTGTCTGTGATGTTTATCTTCAGAGATTTAGAGCAGTGCTTGAAAGGCATGAATACAGATGTAATCTTACTTTCAAACAGTGTGAGGTGGCAGCTGGTGAACCTGAGATTAAAGTCTTCCTGGGCCCCTTTAAGCATCGTCGATGTTCCTGCCTATGGGAAGCTGCTGAACTAGTGGTCCAGGTGGCTGGGTGGGCTGCAGGTGGCAACGTGGGACACGTGGGTGTTAGGCTTTTGGAGAAGACAGCTGCAAAATGAAATCCCAGCATTACCTTTTCCTTCTTCTGGGGAAAATCAGTAGTTCTCTTACAGCCTCAGTTTCCCCAGGCTATATTTTCCTAGGACTGTTGAAATCACTATGTCTCACCCTGCACAGTGGTATATGCCTGTAATCGCAGCCACTTGGAGGCAGAGACAGGAGGATCATGAATTTGAGGCCAGAAGCAGCCTACATAACTTAGTGAGACCCTGTCTCAAGATAAAAAATAAAAAAGGGGCTGAGGGTGCAACTCAGTGGAGAAGCACTTGCAAAGTATATGTGAAGCCCTGGGTTCAACCCCCAAGTACTAAAACAAACAAACAAACAAACAAACAAATCACTACATCTCATGTGATCACTACATCAGTAATACCTCCCCTTTTGAAATCTCATTCAAATCATCTACCTTCTATTAGAAATCCTCTCCCACCCAGTAGTATATGATATGGCTATCTAATTTCCAAGTTCCTTATTTGTAAATAAATAAATAAAATCAGTTGATACCTGTTTCCAAAGCCTAATTGGAAAGCTCTTCATTATAGTGCCCATTGACATTGCTTTGGGAATTATTTTCTTTTTCTTTTTTTTTTTTGATTGACTATCCTACCAGAAAATGAAACTCTGAAAGGCTAGCACTATGTATTATTCATCTTGGTATTACCAACATCTTCTGTATTCCAGAAAACATAGTAGGTCCTCTTTGATAGGAGAAATGAACAAGGAATAGACTAGCAGAAGGTCAAATGGATGTGATGTCTGGGAAGGGTACACTTGAACTGGGTCAGAGATGGAAGACCAGCATGTTAAGAGCCCCATTGAGAATGATAATGTAGGTCAATCAGAACCTAAAGAATAATGGGACATCCTTTCTGGAAAGTAGAAGCAGTGAGGTAGGAGCATAGATCCCATGTCATACAGACCTTGGTTCAAATTCTGGCTCCTCCATGGTATTATCAACCAAATTATATCACCCTCAAAATTCATACATTGAAACCCTCATCCCCAATTTAACTATATTGAGAGTGAGGATCTTTAAGAAGATAATTCAATGATTTAAAGTTATGTGGTTTTATGGGTTATATCTAATATGTCCCCTAAGGTCATGTGTTTGAATGCTTGGTCTCCAGCTGGTGGTGCCGTATTAAGAAGATATGGAACTTTGGGATGTGGAACCTAGCTGGCGGAAGTAGGCCGCTGGGGGCAGGCCTTTGGAGGTTTTATGCAGACCTGCAGGTCTGGTCTCTCTCTCCACCTGATCTGTCATGATGTGATGTCCTCTGACATAGGCCCTCCTGCCATGCCTCCCACCACCGTGGACTGAAATCCTCTGAACCAAGAGCTAAAATAAATCTTTCCTCCCCTAAGTTGTTTCTGTCAGGTATTTTATCACAGCAACAAGAAAAGTAATTGATACACATAAGGGTGAAGCCCTAATCCATTAGGATTGGTGTCCTTACAAGAAGAAAAAACACCAATCCTAATGGATTAGGGCTTCCCTTCTCTCTCCCCCATTCCCTCCCTCCTTTCCTCCCTCCCCCATGCATTGATGCACACATAGGAAAGGCCATGTGAGGACCCAGCCAGAACAAGCAAGGAAGAGAGTTCTGGACAGAACCCAACACTGCTAGTGCCTTGACCTTGGAGTTCCAGCCTCCAGAAGGGAAAGAAAATAAGCTGGTTGTTTAATACACATAGCATGTGGAACTTTGTTATGGAAGTCTGAGCTGACTGATATACAAGGTTTAAATGATTGAACTTGGACAAGTTAATTAACTCATCTGAGATTAAGTTGTCTTTAAAATACAAAAGGGAGAAACAACACACCAAAAATAATATTGTGGTAACCCCTAGTGTTCTTCACCAAAGTCTGGGGGAAATCCAAAGAGTGTAGAAGAATAGTTCCCACTGTGTACCTGGGTGTCTAATTGGGCATGATGTGGAACAGAGTCCCATTGATTTAAATATTATAGCATTGGCAAGAAATAAGCCCTTATTGTCTTAATGCCCAAGGAGTCTGGGGTTGTTTGTTATTACAGCATAACAAAGCTCATTCTTACTGATACAAACATTCATGAGTTATTGAAATAATTAACTGTTTGTGTCAATTTTCAAGTCATTGAAAGGGCTTGAAGTTGCTGGGATTAAAAATGTTTTTTACAAAGTTGCAACTTTTCTAGCTTGAATATAGGATATTTTTGGTGAGGCAATATATACAACTGTATATAATAAATAATCCCAGGCATGGAGGGAGTCTTCTAATATGTCACTATCAAAGACTATGCTAATAAATGTTTGCCTATAGTTTCTTCCCATTGCTGGAGATTTTCTTTAGGATCAACTTCAAAATTTGGACTCACTGTGTTGTGACTGCAGGAAGTGACTACATCCATGGAAACATCAGTGCCTGAAAGCAGGATCCAGGAGATAAGCCCAGCTGGTGGCAGGATGAAGCATAATTATAAAAGCCAAAATTCAGCTGATAAGCTTAGATAGATCACAAGATCTGCTTCAGCTTGTCGGCAGGTTCTGTGTAGCAAAGTTATTTTCCAGTGAAAACTCTTTTCCCAGTTTTAAATTAACCTTCAGTCTTCCATCTCATGGTTTACCCCACCTCCCAAACTTAACCACCATCACCTAAGGGGTGACTTCAATGCCTTATTAGTGACTGATACCATCTGTGGCCAGCTGGGGTGTGGGTTAATCATTTCCTGTGCAGTATGTGGGCCTGTTCCCACTGCCCAGATGGGCATCCTTTGCACATCTTTCTATTCAAGCTTTACCACATGTTTTTCATGCACATTGTGGAGACAGATTCAAGTTATAGCACAAGAAGGTAAAAACCCAGAACATTCCATTAAGCATGGAATGAGGGCCATTCCTGGTGCCTCTTTTCCCTTCAGTGCCCTTCCCTTCACCACATCTGACCCTTCAAGTCCCATCACATCTCAGCTCCTAACCCACTCCTTAATTATTCCATGTTTCTAGGCCCCCACTGCCACCATGGTCTCACCTTGACTCTTCAGTAGGTAGGGTTCTTATTGCTTCTGTGGTCAACAGTAAAGGAGATGGACTGCCCAAATCCCCCTCAAGGAAATCCTTGCTGCCCACTTGTGGGGAGTGAAGCTAGCAGATAACTTCCAGCTGTCAGCCCTGCACAGCGTGCCCAAGCAGCAGACAGCCACCTTGCTGGGGTTATGCTTTTCCCAAGGCATCACATGCCAAGTCAGTGAGCACAGTGTGAGTTTCAAAGCCTGGTCATATCAGCCAGTCATGGGCTCCACAGCAGGCTGGCTGAAGCATTGTTAGTTGCATATATCTAGTGCCTGCTCCTGGAGATCCCAGCCTGCAACACCTCACCCCTCCTCTCCATTCCATTCTTTCTGCATTCAACAGCCCTGGTTATCATTTCACCACATATGGCAAACACCATCACTCCCCACTTCAGACTCCTCAATGCCACCTCATTGCTTCAAAGCTAAACGCCAGAGTCTTGAACACTGATGATCTGGTTCTTCTTACCTTTCCTTTCCCATCTCACTTCTCTCTTTCTCTCCATACCAAAGCTTGTCCACAATGGCTGTATTAGAGTCCTAGGGTTGCTGCAGCAAAGTACCATAAACTAGATGGCCTAAATAACAGACATTCATTGTTTCACGGTTCCAGAGTCCGGATATCTGCAATCAAGGTGCCAGCAGAGCCATGCTTCCTCTGAAACCTGTAGGGGAATCCTTCCTTCCTTCTTCCTTGCTTGGTTGTTTGCCAACAATCCTTGGCATTCCTTGGACTGTAGGTTTGTCACTCTGATCTTCCATTGTCACATGACACTCTCACCATATCTCTATTGTCACCTGACCTTTTCCCAATAAGAACACCAGTCATATGGGAATAGAGCCCCACTCTACTCCAGTGTGACTCATTTTACCTAATTACATCTGCCATAACCCTATTTCTAAGTAAGATGACTGCTTTAGTTTGAGTGTGTCCCCCAAAGGCTCATATGTTGGAAGCTTAGCCCTCAGTGTGGTGATTACTGGCCCTTACCTCCCTCTCTAGTTTCCTTCTCACCATGTGATCTCACTCTCTCTCACACACTCCCATCACTGTGATGCCATCTGTCTTTAGGTCCTTACCAGAGCAGAGTTGATGCCAGAACCACATGCTTGAACCTCCAGAACTATGAGCTAAATAAACACTTTTTCTTTATAAAGTACCCAGCCTCAGGTAATTCCTTACAGTAATGGAAAACGGACTAATACAGCCACATTCAGGGGGACTAGGGGTTGAGACTTCATCACATTTTTTTGAAGGACACAGTGCAAACCATAACTTTGGCTTTCATTTTGTCCCTGAATAAGCCATACTCATCTTTCTTCAGGTCTTTTGTATACCCTGACCCCTACTCCCCATGTCTTCCCCACACACTTGTTCCTATCCAAGGCCTTCATCCTCTCAATATCAGTTACAAATTCATTTTCTTTAGTCAAACTTTTCTTTCCTGCTCCCCTCTGACGTTAGGTGAGCTCTTCCTACTCATAGTACCCTATCTTTTCTTTCTTAGCATTTATCCCCACTTGTAATTATATATTTTTGGAGTAAACCTTTTAACCAGGGTTGTATCCTCACTAACCTATAAGCTCATGAGGGAAAAATCTATGCTTCTGCACACCATTGTATTTCCAGGCACAATGCCTGGAACATATTTGGTTTTTGTTGTTGTTGTTGTTGTTGTTGTTATAAGTACATATTAAATAATGTTAGCTTTAGGTTTCATTCTTACTTACAGCTTTGAAGTCTTAGGTTCTTTTTTTCCAGGTGATATGGTATTCCACTGACTCAATGAAGACAACAACTTGGGGAGCAAGCGGGGAAGGTGAAGAAAATTAGATCCAGATAATAGTTTTGAGGTTAATTCCCAAGATATTCCCATGAAAGAGAATATATTCCTAGCAGACAGAGCCTTCTCCCAGGGGCCAGTTGAAATGCTTTGCTATCCAACATGGACTCTCCTGAATTGTGAACTTTCCTACAATCAGGACTCTGTGGTCACCTGCCTAAACCTAGGCTTCTCACTGGGTACATGATGGAAAGATTAGTGAGCAACAAGGGGAAGTATGCAGTTGCTTAGGTATTCTACCTAGAGAGAAGGGGATGTCTCATTTATCCAAGGGATATTCTAGAACATAGAGCAGTAGAAGTAGTCCAAATATATGAAAATAACTATCTAGAGGGGGTTGGGATTAAGAAAGATGGAGAAGAAGCTCTAGTCAAGATGTTATCAAAATACTGCAGACCTATTAAATGAAGGCTGACTGCTGGTCCACCGCTCTCTCTCCAAGGAGAGAGTAGCTCTAGTTTGATGAAAGCTATTGCAGCCATTTATATACTATGCTTCCTGTAGCTTTCTTTTTTCCCCTTTCAATATCCTTTGGGTGAGGTAGCTTTTCCTTCTGTTATTCCATTCAGGGACTCTTATCTCCCTCTGTCATCCCATCCTTGGCTAGGACCAGGATTTATCCAGTCTGAAAGGTGCTACAGGTGTTTCCTGTGAGAGGTATTCCCTGTGCGCCTACAGCACTGTGCAGCTGTCAGGAGAAAGACCTTTCTGGAGAAGTAGATCTGATAAGAGTAACTCATATTTTGAATTCTTTTTAAATGTTCATATTTTGTACATTCCTAAGTCCATGACTTTTATCACAGAATCAAGAAGGTTAAACTCTGCGACAGAAAGAATGTAAGGAGAGTTTCTAAAGTCATATTTAGCTCTGGTTATCACAATTTAGGCTGCAGGATAGTAGCATTGCACCCAAGGCTACTGTCTTCAGAAATGGCCTTCCAAACTTCTGTTCCTTTCTTTGGTTATCAGAGTCCAAGCTGGAGAGTCTTCCTCAAAAAGTCCCTTCAATATACTTCCCTTATGAAGCAGATGTGCCCTATGCTAGAAGAAGAAAATGAAGCAAAGGCAAAGACAAGATTTCTAGTTTCCAGCCCAGGAAACAGCAGGAAACTGGACTGTTTTATTTAAGAGAGATTAATCTAAATACGCATTAATATTGGGTTTAATGTTAAGCTTCAATTTAGACAGTTAAATGTCATTGCTAACCAGTTGAGTATGGGCTCAGGAGGAAGGCTACCTTCCACATAGAAAAAAGGTACGTTTTCTCTAGGCACCCAAGTATGTGGGGTGAAGTTAATTTTGTGCCTCTGATCCTTAGGAACAAAATGACCTTGCAATCACCTTGCTGAGATTAGGAATCTCAGCAGGGTTTAGAAACCAGGCAGTCAGTTGCTGCAGGGTCAATGGGTCTCCTTCCTAAAGCCCCCACAAAGAGCCTGGCTGTGGCTTTCACAATGAAAATACAGGAGGAGATTCAAGGAGTGAACAAGGCCAGTGGATTTCTCAAGCAGTTGTTCAATTCTTGAGAGACTGGTGCTCACACATGACCCCCAGCCAGACTCACTCTCCAAGGCCTGGCTCAGCCAGTCAGCCCACATGGGCAACAGGCTACTTCCATGGTGGTAGACCTCTCCTCGGCAGTCACCTGTAGGGGTGTGTCAACAAAAAGCTGCATTTAAATGACTGAGTTCACTGTATATGATGTACCATACCCCTGGGACAAAACTGGTAATTTAAGGATAAATATAGTTATAGCAGGAAAAAATAGTACGCAATTAAAACAACCACATGTGTCTGGTGTTCACTGCATGTTCCTCCCTGCTAGGACAAGCCAAAGGGATTTGGACACCCTGCAGCCTGTTTCTGTCCAAGATTCCCTTTTGCAGTGATCCCTGTGGTTCTTCCACGTGTCTTCTGCAGGCTGTGTGGGCCACAACCCACTTCATAGTGGACCTGGCTGGTCCGCAAGGCACCTCTTTTCATTGTATCAGGATGGAAGTAGTAATAGCTGGTGAGCTTTGCTTCTGTCACCTGCAACATCTTCATCTTCCATAACTCTGGCCAGCCCTGTTCTGGTTTCTAATCACCCACAGTGGAAGCAGTGGTTCTCCTCCACTGGAAATTAGTCAGATCCTAGTGCTGCTGGTTAATGAGCATCTCCTGTTCATCATGCTGAGAGGGGCAGGCTTTGCAGCCCTCTTTAACTGCTGGGGGAAGAACACAACTTCCAGGCTAGGGCCTCTGCTCCCTGGCCCCAGGATTCAGAAGTTTTGCTCTGAATATTGCTTACACCCCGCTATTAAATGTTCTGTCAGATAAAGTATTTGTTGTCATTGTCATTAGGTGTCATCAAGTTGGGTCCAATTCATAGCCACCCTGTGTACAACAGAATGAAACACTCCCTGACACTGTGCCATGCCAAGCACTATTGTCAGTGCTTCTCTGCTATTCATAGGGTTTTCAATGGCTGATAGTTTTTGGATTGTTTTGGGAGTGGGCTGCCAGATCCTTCTCCCATTTTTGCAGTGCTGGGGATGGAATCCAGGGCCTCAGAGCAGACAGACCAGCACTCTATCAACTGAGCTAAACCTTAGCTCCAGATAAAACACAGGGACTCAGAATTGCCCATGTGCTTAGTCAGTGTTTGTCTCTGCCTAGTTCTATAATTCCTTCTGTATATGTAGATGAAGCCCAGGCTTATACTTGTATGCTTCCCTACATGGCCATTGTTAGCAATTCTGAGCACTCAATATTGTCAAAAAAATAAAATCCACTCCCCAAGATTACAACCCAAATCTCTAGAAATTTCCTTGAGGACAGGAATGTTATTTTATACTTCCTTTATTTCCTTCAGTGCCAAGCAAAAATAGTTACTACTTTGATTTGAGATCACTTCACATCCACTTAACATTTGACGTCTAGCCCGTGTTTGCTAAGTGCTTGCAATTGGCCCAAGTTTTTCTTATATATTATCTTCTTTAGACTTCCCTTGGGAGAAGGGCCCAGCAACCCACTCCCAAAAAACAACCAGCCACTGAAAACCCTATGAATAGCAGAGAAGCACTAATCAATAATGTTTCCACTGTTGTACATGGGGTCGCTATGAGTCAGACACCGACTTGACAGCACCAAACAACAATAACAATTAGTCTTCCCATCCCCTTGGGAATTATGAACTATACTCAAATCTCAGCTGTTTTACAGAAGAGAAAACTGATTCTGAGAAGTTAAGTGCCTTGCTCAATCCCTCAGCGAGAAGGTGATGCAGGAATAAGAGCTTGCTTTCTGCTCTGGAGTGTGGGGCTGTTTTCTACCGCACATCTGCTTTCCAGAGGTAGGTATTGCCTTAAAGAAGAGAAGTCCTGACACCAGAGTGCTTGCCTAGTCCAGACGAAGTCCTTGATTGCAGGGGTATGGACCCTACCTTCCTAGAGGAGGGCATGCAGGCCCCAGCCCATGACCAGCACCAGCCCAGCAGTTTCCAGGTCTCTGGCTGTGTTAGAAAGTAGGTCACTAAAACAGTTTCCAATGCATGTAGCAGGGCCATCTGAGTTCATCTCCCTCTTCCTACTGGAGGTGGGATAGAGAGAGATGGTTTGGCAGGGACCTCTTGCCCATTGGGCCCAGAACAATGGCTTGAACATTAGCCCTTGACATTAAAAGGGTGATATTGAATCCCATCTTCCAGCATAATGAGGACATGGTGGGGGTGGCAAGTAGACTCTCTCAGTCCCTTGCATGTCCTTGACCATGATCATGAAGAACCCCAGCCACAAGCCTTTGAGCAAGCCGTGGGGCTTATGTTGTTGGTGTTGTTGTTGTTAGGTGCTGTCAAGTTGGGTTCAACTCATAACAACCCTATATACAGCAGAATGAAACACTACCCAACACTGTGCCATGCACGTGATCTTTTTATTTTGGAGCCCAATGTTGCAGCCACTATGTTCCTTCTCATTTTGAGTCATGCCACATCAGCAAAACAAGGTCCTAGGGGCTTTAGTCCATTCTCATCATTAAGGTCAACTCTACTTTGAGGAGGCAACTCTTCCCCAGTTGTCTTTCAGTGCCTTCCAAGCTAGGGAGCTCATTTTTCATCACTATATTTGACAGTGACTCTCTGCTATTCTCAGGGTTTTTAATGACTAATTGTTTTGAGAGTGGGCTGACGTATCCTTCTCCCTCAACTGTCTTAGTCTAGAAACTCTGCTGAAACCTGTCCACCATAGGTGGCCCTGCTGGTATCTGAGACACCGGTGGCATAGCTTTCAGCATCACAGCAACAAGCAAGTCCCCACAGCAGGACAAGCTGACAGACACGTGGAAGATGGGGCTTATAACTAGCCTTAATAGGAATAGACAAGGCCAGGATCAGCCAGGACCCACATAGGCCTAGCCTCCCTACCAAGCATATGACCTTCATAAAAGCTACACATTCACTGCTCTCCCCAGGGCTTTCAGCCCTACTTGGCACATAGGCACCTGGCAAATACTTGTCAAATGGGTGATTGACTGGATGAGCAAAAGAATCAAGAGTCTTAGGGAATCTGTGTGCACAAAATCCCCCCTGCAAGGGAACTTTACCCACAAAACATTTTTTTAAAGGCTTCCCCTTACCATTCACCAATCCTACACCCTCTTTAACACTCACAGACTCCAGAGGGGAAGAAAAAATCTCTGCATGATCTCTAAGCATTGCCCTAATGCTGGCACCTTCTTTTCCAAAGGCAAGTAAAACTTGTCTATCCAGTTTCCCTTGGCTGGAACAGAGGCAACTGCCAAGCCAGGGCTCTCACCCCCCAGCAGCCAGGCTTTTCAGCTTCACCAAGCTGCCCCCTGCTCAAAGGCAAAGGTGGTTCTCAGATCTCCCAGCCTCAAACTGCCTGAGGCAGAACCAGCTGTGGGGCCAGGCCCTGTGGACATCTGGGGGCAGGTCACAACCCCTTGGGACTGCAGCAACTCTCTTTTGCACTCTCTCGAGGTTCTTTGTCTCCAGGGATTCTGCAGCACATGTGGCCGCGAGTCTCACAGCCTCTTTGATCATTTGTTAACTTGGCTGAGCCTCAGTTCTCTTATCTACAGCATCAGAATAGCAATAATGTCTGCCTGGTAGGATCATTATAAGAAACAAATAGAATATATGTAAAATGCTTGGCACATGGGAAGAGCTCACTTTTCTCTTTTCCCTCTGAAGTTGTCATAATTTTATATCATGAAATAAACTTCCAACTGATTAACAGGAAAAAAAATACCCCTGAATTTGTTAGTGTGCAGAAACATGGGAGCCATACACAAAGTGGGGGACTCACAGGAGGACGTCAGAGTTGGAGCGTCCAAAGTGCTAAGCAAAGGGATAGAGGCTTGGGCTTCTGGGGAGGGAGGCAGTGTGGGCAATGGATGGTGAAGGGGAAGAAGCGCCCAGCAGCAAGGGCTGTCTCATCATAACTAACACACATGGACACAGCCAGCTGTGGTAATCTCAGTCTTTTCTTCCTGCAGAAAGCTCTTTAGTAGGCAGAAAAGGGGACCTGGGATAGGAAAGCCTCTGCATGCCCCTGCCATTTACTAATGCAGACAGATGTAAGTTTCTCTTTGCAAAGCAGCAGCTTTCCAGAGCCACCCCTTGTTCTGCAGAGGTCGGCAATTTCTCTGCAAAATTGGCTGGCTATATGCCAAAGTAATATATTTGAGGTGGGATGTTTTACTGCCCACTATAGCTGTTGCCTGCAGCCATAGCACTGTGGTGTCAGATCTCAGAAGCTAAGCAGGGTCCGGCCTGGTTAGTACTTGGATGGGAGACCGCCTGGGAATGCCAGGTACTGTAGACTTGGGAGAAAGACCCAGCAACGGACTCCCAAAAGTCAATCTGTCATTGAAAACCCTATGAATAGCAGAGAAGCACTGACAATGGGGTTTCGCCTATTGTATGCAGCATTGCTGAGTTGGACACAGATTCAACGGCACCTAACGACAACATAGCTATTAATCATCTTGCTTGGTAAGGCTTGTTCGAGTGCTCTTTTTGTAAACAAGCACACACAACATGCAACCTAGATCAATGGAAAAAGCTCACCCAGCATTATTAATGCATTTAACAAAGACTGGGTCAGGTCCTACACCAGGTCCAGATGAGACAGGGAAGGTCTGCAGAGTCAAGCCTGAAGTTCCCTGGGCCTTCATTTACGTTCCTCCCTGGAATGAATCATACACCCTCTCTGTTTTGCCTAACTCACTTGTACTTTCCCAAACTCAGCCAAACGTAACCTCCTCCAGGATGTATTTCCTGGCTGGACACTTCCCAGGCTGAGTCCCCTGAGGGACAAATTCAGAGAGCAGCATGCAGAAATCCTAAGCCAGTGCTCTTGGGATGCTACCTGCAGTGGGAGGAGAGGAAAGCAGAGCACAAAGGGCCGCTGAACACAAAGCAGTCCCCAGGAAGGCTTCAACAACCTCCTCTGTTCTGTTCTGTTAAGTGTCCTGAGTCAGGTGCAACTCACAGTGACCCTAAGCACAGCAGAACAAAACACTATCCAACACTGCCATGCACATGACCGTTTAATATCTGAGTCCATTGTTGCAGACACTACATTTCTTCTCATTTTGAGTCCTGTCACTTCAGCAAAAGGATGTCCCAGGGGCTTTACTCTATTCCTGTCATTAAAGTCTTGAAGAAGTAACTCTTCCCCAGTCATTTCTTGAATGCCTACTATCCTGGGGGTGCTCATTTTCTGGCACTATATTTGACAGTGCTTCTTGCTATTCATATGGGTTTCAATGGCAAATTGTTTTGGGAGTGGACTATTGGGTCCTTCTCCCTAGTCTGTCTTAGTCTGGAAACTCAGCTGAAATCTGTCCACCATGGGTGACCCTGATGCTACCTGAAATACCAATGGCACAGTTTTCAGCATCACAGCAACATGCAAGCCCTCACAGCATGACAAGCCCACAGACATTTGGGGGAATGACTTCCTACCATGTCCCTAATTGAAATGAGTGGCCAAGTGTTATATCCCCAAGTGAGGTGAATTACTGGATGCAGGCTCCCTCTGGAAGATGTAATATTAGGTGAGACAATTTCTTCACCAAAACATTCCCCGTAAAGGGCCTGGAGTGACCTGGAAGCACTTGTTGCAGCTCAGGAGTGATTCCCTCATTCCCAAACGGGGGTGTGGGGGGAGCAATGTAGTATCCACCACATGCCCCAGCCCTGCTTTGATCATTAATAAGGACAGGTTAATCCCACCTGCCTGATCCCTGTGCCTGCCTCTCAACTGATGCATTGTGTGTGTGAGAAAAAGGGAAAGGAATTTATGGAGCCCCGGGACAGTCATTCCCATTGTAATCTGTATGACCAGACTGGGAGGGTCTCTCCTGTTCCAGAATTTTGAGTCCTTCCTTCATTGCCACTCATTCCTGGCATCAAACCGAGACAGTAACAAGTGTAGGGGGATTTACAACCAACGAGTCAGAAAATGCGAACTAGGAATTATGGAATGATTGGGAAGGGGGGATGGGGATCAAACCTATCTCCAGATCGGTCTGGACGTCCTTTAAGACAATTGTTGATATTTTCTGAACAGAGAGCGGAAGTGGGCAGATTCTAGCCTCTTTTGAGACCACAGGAAGCTGTTTCGTCAGGTGGACCCACTGCGGAGCACAGTTGGGCGAGGTCTATCATAATGAAACGCGGCTGGTGGGTCTGCTGTCTGCCAGCATGCTCCAACAAGACAAAACTCAAGACATACCAAGCATAAATGCCTATTTGAATGAATTCTGGTACTACACAGTAAATTTGCAAACATGTCTTCAATTAAAAGTGACTTTCAGGGAACGACAGCTGCCTTCCTACTCTAGGAAGAAAATATCCAAGAATCCAACCGCATATTGAGAACTGAACTTGCATTTGTGACTAATAACAGATTTTAATCAAGAATTTCTGAATCCTGAGTGTTTTTCAGATTTATCACTATTAGCCACTAAAACTTTCATGAATTTTAAGAATTAAAAATAAAACCCCGAACAGCCTTTAGTAAAATTGCTTGATGTAATGATTCAGGCAATGCAATTCTGAAACTACTAGGAGAAGGAAAGGGAGGGATTGCTATATACTTATGACTTCTGAAGCCTGTGCATGTGTGAATATGCATGTTTTATGCACATGTATGTATATATGTTAGGTGCCATTAAGTCGGTATCCGACCGTGACCCTACATACAACAGGGAAACACTATCGTCAGTGCTTCTCTGCTATTCATAGGGTTTTCAATGGAGGATTGATGTTTAGGAGTGGGTTGCCAGGTCTGTCTGGTATTCCCAGACGGTCTCCTATCCAAGTACTAACCAGGCCCGACCCCACTTAGCTTCCAAAATCTGATGGGATCAGATGCCACAGGGGTATGGCTGCAGGCGTATATATGTATATGTATGTTTATATACATGCATATGTTTCCTAGCTCTGTCTATTGGAAGGGTCAGGAAGCAAAGACATTCCACTAGCCATGAGCACATCTAGCACCAATGCCCAGTCTCTAACACCATTCCCTACCAAGAAGAATCAGCCTTGAGAAATGGCTCCTTCCAGGTATGAGGGAAGGTAGAGACAAGATGAACCTAAGACATCTTATTATGTTACCAAATAAAGAAGAAAGAGAGAGAGAGAGAGAGAGAGAGAGAGAGGATTAGGACATGTCACAAGAACCCAGGAGCCAGATTAGAGGGGCTCCATTGGCCAGGTCAATTAGGTACAACAGTAAATTACAAATAATCAGAAAGAAAACAGGAATCCCTGAGACTTTACCAATAATGAATAAGTAAATGAATGAAGGGGAAGGGGGAGCTCTTGCTTACAGTAAAATGCCAAGCTGGGTGAGCTGTGAAAGTGGACAGAGAGCTATAGTTGGAAAATGCTCATTCTGCAAACATTATGGTAATGATAAGTTTACATAAGAACCACCAATGAAGCTAAATTTAGGGGAAATTTTGACTAACAGCAGAATATTTAAACATCTCTAAGTGTTTCCCTACAGACTGTTTATTAGTTGCAAGGAAGGAAAAAGGAAGTAATTATAAAGTGGAGGAATAAAACATCTCAACTGGGTGATCAAAATTAGCATCACCAAGGGTGTGGAGGCACATCACAGCTTCCAGATGTGACATCCTGAGAAGACACACCATTGCTGCAGTGTTCTGGGCAGGAATTTAATCATGAGGAAACAGCAAGCCAATTTAAATTGAAGGCCATTCTACTAATACAAAGAGGAGCTTGCATTCTTCAAAGTTGTCAGATTCATAAAAGATAAGAAAGAGCTGTGCATAAAGAAGAATAAAGACCAAGTACAGGCAATAGCAGGTGTTAGGATGTGCAGTAATTGAAACTCTCTCATATGGCTGCTACAATAGAAAATGGTGTAACTGCATCATTTCGTGAAACAGTCTGGCACTTCCTCAAACTGAAAATATACAGTTATCATGTGACTCAACAATCCCATTCCTACATTCATACCAAAGAGAAGTGAAAATGTATGTCCACACAAAAACTTGTAGATTCATAGCAGCATTATTCATAGTAGGCAGAAAGTAGATAACAGGCATCATTCTACTGATGATCAAATAAACCAAACATGGTATATCCATACAATGGGACATTATTTGGCTATAAAAAAGTATGAAGTACTGATACTTCTACAACTTGAAAACACTGTACTAAGCGAAAGAAATCAGTTCAGAAGACCCTATGTTATATGATCCCATTTACATTAAATTCCAGAATAAGCAAACCTATCTGGAAAGAAAGTAGATTAGGGGTTGCCTAGGACTGGGGAGAAGGGTGGTGATTACTAATAGGTAAAGAGGTTGTTTGGGGATCATAAAAATGTTCTAAACTTAGGTTGTGGTGATGGTTGCACAGTTCTATAAATATATTAAGCTATCAATCTGGACTCTCTAAATGGGCAAATTTCATAGTATGTGAATTTTATCTCAGTAAAAATGGTCTTAAAATTCTATTGTTTATTCAAGTACTGTGGTGCTACTTCGAATCCCAGTAACATGGAAGGCTGAGGCAGGAGGATGAAGAGTTCAAGGCCAGAGCCAACCTGTGTGATTTAGCAAGAACTTGTCTTAAAAGATGAAAAAATGGGGAGAGATCTCCCTTACTCATAGATCAGAAGAACTAATATTGTGAAAATGGCTATACTCCCAAAAGTAATCTACAGATTTAATGCAGTCCCCATCAAAACCCCAATGATACACTTCACAGAAATAGAAAAAAATCCTAAAATTCATATGGAAACACAAAAGAGCACATATAACCAAAACAATCCTAAGCAGAGAAAGTAGTGCTGGGGGCATCACAACACCTGACTTCAAACTACATTACAGAGCCATAGTATCAAAAACAGCTTAGTACTGGCACAAAAACAGACATGAAGATTAATTGAGCAGAATAGAAGACTCTGATACACACACACACACACACACACACACACACACACACACACACACACACACAACTACAGCCACCTGATCTTCAACAAAGTTGCCAAAGACACATACTGGAGCAAAAATAGTCTCCTCAACAAATTTGTTGTTATTAGGTGCCATCAAGTAGGGTCCTACTCCTAGTGACCCTATGCACAACAGAATGAAACACTACCCAACTGTGCCTTGCTCAGTACTGTCAGCACTTCTCTCCCATTCATAAGGTTTTCAATGGCTGATTATTTTGGGGATTGTTTTTTGGAAGTGGGCTGCCAGGTCCTTCTCCATACTGGTGCTAGGAAAACCAGATATCCATATCCAGAAGGATGAAAATAGACCCCTATCTCTCACCCTGTATGAAAATCAATTCTAAATGGATCAGAGATCCCAGTATAAAACTGGAAACTTTGAAAATACTAGAAGCAAATGTAGGGAACACACTCTAACACACGTCCTTTCTTAATAAGACTCCAATACTCCAAGAAATAACACCAAGAATTGACAAATGGAATTCCATAAAATTAAAAAGCTTTTGCATAGCAAAGGAAACAACTAATAAAGGGAGAGCCCACAGAATAGGAGAAAATCTTTCCTTCCTACACATCTGACAGAGGATTAATATCTAGAATATATAAAGAACTCAAGAAATTAAACACTAAAGTAACAAATAACACAATAAGTAAGTGGGCCATGGAACTAAACAGACAATGTTCAAAAGAATAAAAATGGCCAAGAAGTATATGAAAAAATGTTCAATATCATTAGCCATGAAGGAAACACAAATCAACAACTACACTGAGAATCCATCTCACCCCAATCAGAATAGCTAGTATCAACAAAACAAACAACAAATGCTATAAGAATATGGGGGAAAATGAACCATATTACACTGCCGATGGGACTGTGAATTAGTACAGCCATTATGGAAATCAGTATGGAAGTACCTCAGAAAACTAAAAATAGAACTACCATATGATCCAGCTATACTATTGATAGGCATACACTCAAACGAAGACAAGTCGTCATACCACAGGGACACCTGCACTTCCATGTTTATTGCATCTCCCTTCACAATTGCAAGGGTATGAAATCAGCCCAGAGGCCCATCAACACATGATTAAATTAAAAATGTGTCATATATGCACAATGGAATATTATTCAGCAGAGAAGAAGAATGAAATTATGTCATTTGCAGCAAAATGGATGGAACTGGAGATCAACATTTTAAGTGAAATAAATCCAGACTTAAAAAGAGAAATACTACATATTCTTACTTATATGTGGGAGCTAGATCTACCTTAAAGAAAAAATATGTTGTTGTTGTTGTTGTTGTTGTTTAGGTGCCCTTGAGTCGGGCTTGACTCACAGCAATTCTCTTTATGACAACTAATTATTTTCAGACTGTTTCGGGAGTGAGTTGCCACACCCTTCTCCCATTCTTGTGGTGCTGGGGATCAAACCCAGGGCCTCAGAGAGTGCAGAACAAGCACTCTACCAACTGAGCTAAATCCCAGCCCCAAAGAAAAAATATGCATATATATGTATACGTATATAAATTGAGCCTACAACTGTACCACCCTGGCATCTGACCTTGTCAGATCTTGGAAGCTAAGCAGGGTTGGGTCTGGTTAGTACTTGGATGGGATACTGCCTGGGAATACCAGGCTTGGGAAAAGGACCCTGCAGCCCACTCCTGAGACAATCAGCAGTTGAAAACCCTATGAATAGGAGAGAAGCACTGACATAATGCTAGGCATGGCACAGCGTCAGGTAGTATTTCGTTTGTTGTACAGAGTTGCTATGAGTCAGATACGACCTGAAGGCACCTAAGAACAAGAAGATTAGAAAATGCAAGGGAGTCTATCATGAAGGGTAAGGAGACTAATGGGAGAGGGAGGAGTATGAAAAACTTGGGATGGGGGATTGGCAACATATGGGGGTAAAAGGGAGAGAATAACTACAAAATACAGGTAGCAATTCCATGAAAATCCCACAATGAATCTCACTATGCTGTACACAATTTTTTTAAAAATCACATTATACCTCATCATCTCTACAAATTAATCCAAAAAATTGTAAAATGTTTAAGGAGATGTAAGCATTGATAATCTTGATTTGATAATTGCAGACTGTATACATGAAATGAATTACCACTCTGTATGCCATTAACAGTCTGTGGCCATAACTCCCTGGCATTTGATCCCGTCTGATCTCAGAAGCTAAGCAGGGTCAACCCGGTTAAGTCCTTGGATGGGAGACTGCCTGGGAATACCAGGTGCTGCAGGCTACAGAGAAGGACCTAGCAATCCACTCCTCAAGAAATCTGCCATTGAACACCCTATGAATAGCAGAGAAGTAATGACGATAGTGCCTGGTATGGTAGTGTTGGGGAGTGTTTCATTCTGTTGTACATATGGTCACTATGAGTTGGACCTGGCTCAATGGCACCTAACAACAACAACAAACCCCATTAATATGTATAATCAAAATACTTAATTTAAAAAGAAAGAAAGAAAGAAAGAAAGAAAGAAAGAAAGAAAGAAAAAGAGAAAAAGGTCCTGGCGAGCAGCTCAGGACTGAGAAAGCACAAGGCCCTGGGTTCAATCCCCCAGTACTAAAAAATAATTTTTTTAATGTTTAAGGAGATGGAAATGTTAACTACCCTCATTTGGTCATTATATGCTTCATACATGCATTGACTTATCACAGTGTGCCCCATAAATTTGCACAATCAAAATCAAATACAAAAAGCCTGTCTTGGCAGCATCAGCTACATGGGAATAAGGGAGACTTAAATCTCTACCTGGCAAGGTGAGTGTTTGAGAAGTGGGTCAGCTCACTTTCTTGGGTCACCCAAATGCATCCCCTTCACATGGCTCTAAGCTGCTCCAAGCTCACCACAAACTGCAAGACCTCTGGGCCTGAACTCAAGAGTAGTGTGTATTCAGCCAGTGGCGGGGGGGAGAAATGAAATGGGAGGTGTGACTTGCTGCCAGTGTCCACACCTCGGAGGACACACAGCCAACATTTTCAGAGGCTGTCAGTCACCTGGCACTGGTGCCCCTAGAGTTGGGCGCAGCTGAGAGCTCCATTGCCTCCTCAGGACGGACTAAGTTTAGGAGCTGCTGCTTTTGCCACATATTGTTCCTCTAGACATGTTCACCTTTATAAAGTGGCGAGGGCATTCTTTATTGCAAAAACTCCCTGTTTGCGTGTCTAGCAACATTCTCTAGCTAGCTCTGGAGCCGGAACGAGTTCTTTTCTCCACCGGCCCCTCCTTTCCCCTTTCTCCTCTTGAATTCCATGCCAGCCCTGGAAACTGGAACAACGAGCGTCCTGTCCGCTCCGCTTGATGGAGGAGACTGCAGAGGCCATGGCCTCTCCTAGCTGCTCCACCCATGCCTCGGGACCTCCTCCAAGAGTTCACCACGGTCTCTGCAGGGCCAGAGCCTTTGCTCAGGTCAGGGCAATCAGAAGGGAGTTCCCTTAATGACTACCCTGGAGCCTGAAGGAAACAAAGGTGGGGATTTGTCTCCTTCCCAATGCACTGGGGCCCAACCCACCACCAAGGGCCAGCGGTTGCCATACCAGTTGCATCACACTCAGTCACCTAGTTTCACACAGCCTCTCTCTTCTGTCTCATTGTTAACCTTACATAACTTTGGCTCACGTACAGAATAACTCATCAGGAGGCCTCTGAACATATAAATGCTTAGGGATTTGTGAGAAGATTCTGGAAAACATCCTAAGTAAAGGAAATACAAGCCCCCATGACTGAGAGGGGGGAGTTCAGGTAGGAAACTGGGTTGCCTGGCATAGGCTCCTATAGCTGACATCTCTCTTACATGTGCATGGCATGTGTACTTCCAATAGCTTGGAGATCAGAGACAGGGATTGACAGCTGTAACAGGGAAATCCTCAGGGTCACAGAGGTTCTTCTTTACCAGTTGGTCCCTTCTGACCTCTGATAATAAGACGTTGTGATTTGCATGTTCTTCCATTTGGCTGGTAAGTCCTGGCTTTCCTTATGTAAATGATTTTACTCTTTGAGGTATTCTCCCACTGAAACAGGAGGTACCCTCTGCATTAGAAAGTGGGAGGAAAAGACAGGAGACCCACTAAATCTGCAGCATTACTGAGGAACTTCCACGTGCTCACTCCTTTCCTTCAAGGCAGGATGGTCTAGTTCCATTTAAATCTGCCAGTATTAAGCCAACCACTTACTGCTTGACCTCTGACAGGGCATGGGGACTCCACCTCCTCATACATCAATCAGTATGATGACACCTAGTGCTCATAGATGTGCTGAGAGAATTAAATACGAGAGCACATGAGCTCTGTTGGCCCTGGTGGGTGATCAGTACTTGTTAGTTCTCTTTCCTAGCGTGCTGAAAATGAAGCAGCTTTTTCAGAATTCATTAAATCAACACAGTCATTTTGGAACATAGGCTTCAAAGTTCAACTCCCTGGGCTTAAATCCTCCTCCCCTCTTGTCTAAGTCTGTGATCTCAACCTGTTCATTGCTATGTCCCAGTTATTTTTTCTGGAAAATGGCAAAATGGCAATATGTATCCTATAGGGTTGTTGCATGGGTTGAGAGAACAGTCCCTAGCACATAGTAAGTGCTCCACAATTTTAAATGTTATATATCAGAGGTTGAACGCCATGAGAGGTGGGGCAAGACTACACTTTCTACTTGACTTTGACATTATGACAAATTTCTTGTTCAATTTTTAAGACAACGCTGTCATATTTCCCCAAGAAGAGAAAAACTGGTCCGTTAAAGAGCAACTGGAGCTGAAGCACGCTATCAGGAGGCCTGACTTGCCATGAACTGTGCAAAGTTTCGTTCAGCACACAACCTGCGAAATGAAATGGGTTACAGTTTTGTAAACTCTTCCTACTCTGAGAAGGTTAGTGCCACCAGGGCTTCTCTGGGGACAATGCATGCTTTTGTTGGGGATTGACATTTAAAAGTGTTTGATTGTTCAGTACATGTTGTTTGAAGAGTTGCTTTAGGACAATTTAATGGCAAATTCCACTCTGGATTTCCTGCCAACAAATCTATAAAGCTTTCTTTGAGACTGAAAGCATTCAGAAACATTTTTTTTTTAAGTTGGAAGGTGCTGAGTATACATTAAAAAGAAAAAGAAAAGAAGGAGGAAGAGGAGAAAAGTCCTGTGGGTATAGAGCGAGTGTTGAATGTAAGCACTCGGTGGCCAGCTCCAGGGTCTGGCAATTGAGAAAGGTGAAAAATGGCCAAGATTGCAAGTGAGCTGATGTTAGCCAACAGCTCCAACAAACACCCAGCCCAGGAGAAACATCCCTGACCCTACTCTGTGCCTCTCATTCACCAGCTTCCTTCCTGGTTCCTGTTGTGAACCAATGTGATAACAGAGCAGCTTCCAGCACCTTCTTACCAGAACATAACATTATATAACTGCTGCTGGGCATGGAGTGGTGGTGGGTGCTGCTGATTAATATCCAAAGCTGGCGTTCCAGAGCTAGGCTCAGGAAGGAACATGGAGTGGCTTTCATGCCAGTGTTCATAGACACCACCTGGCTAATGAGAAGTTTAAGGGTTATGTCCCTGAGGCTGTATTTGTGTAAGCCATCCTATATTCTTTGTAATACTGCAGATCAAAAATAGAACTGAAGTATTCATCACTAAAGGACTTATTCTTTTTAAACATGGATAATCACTGGGTGCTGTGGCACATACCTGTAACCCCAGCAACTCGAGAGGCAAAGGCAGAAAGACTGGGAGTTCGAGGTCAGAGGCAGCCTGCGTAACCTAGTGAGACCCTGACTCAAGATGAAAATGAAAAAATGGGCTGGGGGTGCAGCCTAGTAGTAGAGTACTGGATGTGAGATGCTGTGAGTTCAACCCCCAAGTATCACAGAAAAACATTAAAAATAGTCTAGGGGTGTGACTCAGTTGGTAAAGCACTTACCTAGCATGCATCAGGGGCTGGGATTTAGCTCAGTTGGTAGAGCGCTGCTCTGCAGTCTCTGAGGTCCTGAGTTCTATTCCCAGCACCCCAAAAATGGGAGAAGGAAATGGCAATCCACTCCCAAGGCAATCCCAAAACAATTAGCCATTAAAAACACTATGAGAGTCACTGAGTCAAAGCCAACTCCACAGCACCTAACAACAATAAGCATGCATGAGACCATGGGTTCAACCCCCCAGTACCACAAAAGGAAGGAAAGAAGGTAGGAAGGAAGAAAGGTTGGTTAACAGCCATCATAAATATAATTTTGAGTGAAAAGAGTGGGTTGTAAAACAATATATAACAATAAGAAGCAATGTATATGAATTTTAAAGTAAAAATATTGCATATTATTTAAAGAAGCAAACATATGCCAGGAAAGTCAAACACATGCCCAGAAATCCCACACCCCAACTTCAGGATAGTCAGTTAGCTCTGGGGAGGCTAAAGGGATGAAGGATGGAGGAGGAGGGCTGAGAGAGGGAGCTGACCTGTATCTGGATTCTTTAAATCTGAAGTAAAAAGATTTTGGACTAATATGACAACATGTTAACATCTATTAAACCCAGGTGATAGGTATGGGTATCTCATATACACAGTGTACTTTTCTGTATTTCAAATCCTCATAATTTTAAGTTTAAAAAATAATGGCATATCCATGCAATGGAATATCATGTAGCCATAAAAATTAAGGGAGTTCTGTATAGGTTATCAGAGAAATATGTACATGGAATAGTTTTGATCAAAAGAGCAGGTTGCTATTTAGTAAGATCCTGTGATCTCCTTTTGCTTAATATCTTACACACACATGGACACACACCCAATCTCTTTGGATTTGCCCCTCTAATTCAAGCTGTTACCATGGGTTCCACACTCCAATATTCAGTGCCTGAAATTTCTATTTGGATGCCACTCAAGCAATCAAAACCCTACAAGGTTCTAAACCAACTTGTTTCCTGCCTGAAGGTCTCACCTCCCACTCCTCCACCTCTTGTTGCAGTGAAAACTCAGGATTCATGACAATTTCTCCCTTTCTCTCAAGGCCTGCTGATTTCCCTGCCCAATCTTTAAGCCCTCCCATATGACCCCCTCCCCTCCCTAGGAAGCCTGCAGGAGGTTCCAGCTTGCTCCCCCACTCACTGCCACTGCTTCCTACAACCCACCCACTACCTCACAGCTACCGTGGTCCTGAGAGACAAGTCATTCTTACCTGAAACCTCTCGATACCCCCATTATTCTCGCTTTTTAGTTACAAATCTAGAGCTTTCCCTTCCCCCTACCTCACCTGGGGCCCATCCCTCCCCAACACCTTCTTGTGCTCCTGGGTAGAATCAGAAATAAACTATACATGAATGAAAAATACCCACACTGAGAGATCAAATACACTGATTGAATTTATTGGCTTGTGTGTGTGTGTGCCGTACTTGGGGGTTGAACCTAGGGCCTCGCACATACTTTGCAAGTCCTCTACCACTGGACTGCACCCCTAGTCCATTTTTTTTATTGGAGGCAGGGTCTCACTAAGTTATGCAGACTACCTCTGACCTCCAAACTCTTGAACCTCCTGCCTCAGCCTCCCGAGTCGCTGGGATTACAGGCATGGGCCACTACACCTGGTTTACTGGCCTTATTTGTTCTTTTAATTTCACATTTAGTATTTGTTTTTTTAATTCAACAAACACCCACTGAGTCCTAGCTGTGTTCTCAGGGCTGTCCAGATGCTGTGTTTCCCTCATTCAGCTTTTACATCTCCAGCCTGATGATGGCCAAGGTTCACACCAGGGCGTTCATTCCGATCTGAGTGTGAAGTGTCTGCGCTGAGAATACCTCTGCTATGCAATGGGTGAGACTCATGAAAATGCAAACACACTTTCATTTCTCATAGGACAGAAGCTTTTCCATACTAAGCCATCCTCTTGGGGACAAGGCTCAACAGTCCCCAGTATAATCCTTTCTCTTTTTGCCATAGACAGATGCAAATCCAAAACCCAAGTAACATTTTCATGGTCCACTGCTCTAAGATTGCGGCATCAGCCTGGTTTTCACTGTTCCCTATTGCTAACTTCTGGGTTTCTGAAGAATTAATGCACACCTGTTGAGGAGCTCCAGGACTAGAGCCCTTTGGGAGCAGCTTCTGGAACACTCAGCCAAGTCCCCAGTGCACCCAACCTGTCGACACCACTTTGTCCCCTGAGCACAGTTCAGATACGTGACTCATCTCAAAACCCTTCGGGCCAAAATCTACAAGGAAAATTTATTTGTAAGACCTAGATTCTCAACGAAGATGTCCATCAATAGAGGAGTAGATTGAAGAATTATGAATATACACAATGGAATACTACTCAGAAATAAAGAAGAATGAAATAATGTCATTTGCGGCAAAATGGATGAAATTGGAGAACATCCTAAGTGATCTAACCGAGTACCAAAAAGAGAAATACCATATATTCTCACTCATATGTGGGAGCTAAATCTACCTTAAAGCAAGAATGAATAAATAAACAAACATACATATGAAGACAGATAAAAATGAACATTCATATGTATCTAAGAAGGGAAAATACAAACAAAGTGAAAGAACTGGAAGGGGATCCGTGGGTGGGAGTGGAGGTTGGGGAAAGGGAAAGGGGAAGTGGAAATAAAGTAGAAGGGAAAAAAGAGAGAGGAAAATCTCAAAATATATGACACGCAACTATATCAATACATGCGAAATATGGTTCTGTAGAACATGTAAGTTGATGAATGTATAAGCAAAAGTGATGTTAACAGCTGCATAATGGAGATACCAGAAGTCTTATTACTCTGGACCTGACCAACATTTATAATTAATAATTATAATGAAGAAGAAGAAGAAGAAGAAGAAGAAGAAGAAGAAGGAGAAGGAGAAGGAGAAGGAGAAGGAGAAGGAGAAGGAGAAGGAGAAGGAGAAGAAGGAGGCCTGAATTCTCTGGGTTGATTAACATTAACTCAGTTTCTTTTTGTCTCCACAAAAGAGCTGAGTGTAGAAGAATATATTAAGTGAACATCTGACTGGCTGTGAAATGAACAAAAGGGGTCAAGCACAATGTTTAAAGCACGGGCTTTAAAGCCAGAGAACACTCGCTCAGTATGCTCTTTCCTTTATGACCAGTCCTTTGCTTCCAGACAAACTCCTACACATTCATCAACACCCACCTTAAACATCACTTTTGAGGAAAAAAAGGTCTCCAGTGCAATGTATGTGAATAGACAGTTCCTTTTGTTTTATTCTTCTGGGTTCCCAGAACATACCTATTATTTCTAGTTTAGCACTTGCCATATTGTCCTATAATTATTCACTTACTTGTACGTCTCCTCAATTGAATGCTAAGTCCTCCAATGCCAGAATCACACCTTACTGTGTCTGACATGAAGTCTGTCATACATAATAGTGGTCAAGTTACTTCAGTTTCTATGATGTCTACCTCTAGGGGTTGCTGAGAAAATTAAATTATGGCCGGGCGCAGTGGCGCACGCCTGTAATCCCAGCGGCTTGGGAGGCAGAGGCGGGAGGATCGCAAGTTCGAGACCAGAGGCAGTCTGTGTAATTTAGCGAGACCCTGTCTCAAAAAACTAAAAAAAAAAAAATGGGCAGGGGGGTGCAACTCAGTGGTCCAGCACTTGCAAAGCATGCAGGCGCAAGGCCCTGGGTTCAACCCCCAGTACTGGGGAAAAAAAAAAGAAAGAAAATTAAATTATGCATTGCACTGAAATGTCAGACATACTAACTTGTTCATGATGAAAAGTCTTTAATCTTCATTTTTATTGTTAACTGCATAAATGTTTGTTAATCAAACTAATAAAGAAGTAGCCCCAACCTTTCTGATCAAGACCCCTTCCTGCCAGCTGAAGACAGCATCATGAATGGAAGGCAGTAGGAAATGGCATTGACATAATGCCCATTTTTAACAAAACACAGCTAAGAATGTGTTGGTATTTTAAATGGCCACTTGTGGGAGATTCCTGTTAGAAAGAAATAGGCTAACCTTTCTGAACTGCTCCCAAGGGATGGTAGAAAATGCAGCTCAACTTAATGCAGAAGGTCTTAGAACGTGCGTTTCACGGTGTACCTGTTTGGGCAAGTGATTTTTCTCTGGGATCCTGCAAGAGACAGCTTAATTGGTGGTCATTAGAATAGACGCAGCTGATTACACAGCACTTAAGAGCTGTTCAGCTTTATTTTTTTCACTTTGTAATCTTCTATCCTTATCCTTCCCTGGCAACTTTTCTGCTTACTCCTCATTGAAGTTTAAGAGAAAGACAGATTTTTATAAAAATTCACAGCCTTCTGTGCTGCCCCAGGCTCTTCACTCTTTCTTTCACTGCGGTCATGACACCACCAGTTCTGGGAGTGCCTACTATGTGCTCATTAGATAGTGTGCCAAGCACCAGATAGCCCACATCTCTCCTTTCCCAGACAGAGCCCTACCGCAGCCTTCCCACACAGCGAATCATTTGGCCTGCTATTTCATTATTTATCATCCAGGTCTCCCTCCCTCCTACCCCTCACCTCCTTGAAAGGTAAGCCCAAGGGCAAGGGTCTTTGTTTTCCTTCCTGTTATATCTCTAGAGAGTAGAACAATGCCTGGCACATAGTAGATGCTCAATAAACATTTCTTGAATGAATGCATAGTCACACAGCCCTGAAATAGGTGGTATTATCTTCATTTTGATGTTGGGAAAAGTAAGGTCTAGTGATACAAAATAAAGAGCCCAGTATCACACAACTAGTAAGTAGCAGCTGGGACTTTTGGACCCACGTTTGTGTAATTCCAAGTAAACTTTCTCCACCAGGGCATGCCTTGTTGCAAGCAAGTCCTCCTGGAACACAAGTGAGCCAAGGCCTGGGCTGGGCTGAGATAGGGTTTGAGCTTGAGGTCTTAGCAACTCCAGGAGAGTGTGTGGTTGTGTTGTCAGATCTAGTGGATGACAAGGATGAGGTGGGCAGAGTCCTGACTACATGTAGAGGGCTTGGGGTGAAGGCTGCTTGGCTCTCCTCTCTGTGCTTGAAGAAAATTCTCTTGGCATCTCAGAACCCCATTTCTTCTGTGTGCCACAAATTAATATAATCTCTCGTGCCTGTACAGACTTCCCCTGCTTCCTGTAAAGATTCATGGTGTCTGTGCAGATTCCAGTTCTTTGGAGAAAGGTGCTATATAAATGCCAGGGGTTATTAAGTAGATTAAGTTATTAACTGTATTATAATGATCATTTATTGCTACTCATTCTCTTTAAGTATGAGGTACCTGGACCTGTCTGGTTCAAAACTCAAACCTATTTCATCCCTAGCTCATTTCCTTTATATACTAAAAGCAAAGCAAATATTGGCTGAGGTCTGCATGCCTGTTCTGTATGGGAATTTGGGGGAATGAAGAAGCCCTGACCTTGTGTGGGAGGTGTGGTACCATCTCGTCTCCTTGCATATGCTTCCTGGGCAACTTCTCCCAATCCCTAGTTTCAGCTGCTATTTTCCTGTTGACAGCTTCCCCATCACCATGACACTCCCTCTTTGCTTCCCAAACTCCTTCCTCATTTTGGCAGCTGCCTTCTGCATCCCTCCACCAAAGCAAATGTCTGGAAAGCATCCTGAGCCTTCGTGCTTCAGCCTACCTGAAGTCTGAACTCCCTCTGGATTCTTCTGTCACCTCTAAAGGATGAACCCCCAAATATGTTACAATGACTATAACTCCCTTCACCCTGTTTGGCTCTCAGGAAGGCTGATTGCTGATGACGCGTAATATCTCTCATAAACAGAGGAACATCCTAAGACAGGCACAGTCATAGAGAGGCCAGCAGGTATTACCTCTAAATGCTGCACCCTCAAATATGTTACAGTGAATTCATCTCCCTTCACCCTGTTTGGCTGTCAGGAGGGCTGATTGCTGATGATAGGTATGATCTCTCAAAAGCAGAGAGATAACCTAAGACAGGCACAGTCATGGAGAAGCCATCAGGAGAGGCAGGGCTGCCTGGAAAGGCCAAGATGCCCATCTTACTAGAGGGAGAGGCATAAATGCCCACCTGTTCACTGTGTCCTTTCTTAAACATTACAGAGGCTTACTGGTGCATGCAGTAAAATGAGTTTCCGAAAACACTAACTGATGTCCTGGTTCCTGGAAGGCAACTTATCGATTATCTCTTGGGACTTAGAAACAATGTCTGGAGAGTCTTCCCTGCCCTAATCTTACCTCTGAATGTTAAGAGAAAGAGATTAGAGAAACAATGACCAGGTTAAAAAAGTTCATACATTTTTTTCTGTTCTGTAATTTGTTACTGAGAAAGTTTAGATATAAGGAGGCTAGAAGAGAGCCATAGTAGCTCTCTGCGGAAGCTCACGAATATTCTTGGCTGTCCTCTTGAATTTGTCGCAGAAACTTGTGACTACATTCTTCATCCATACAAATGGCAACTGTCACTTAGATTCCTCCCAGGTTTCATGTCCTCACCTTCCACAGCCAGGCATCAAATCCTGCCTCTTCCAAGTCAGAGGTGCCTCTTGAAGCTGGTTCTCACTCCCTATGTTTGCAAATGCCACCCTCGTTCTGGTTCCAACCCATCATTCGCCTTCTCTTGGTCTTTCTGCACTCGGCTTTTTCCCTCCACACGTGACCACCACGGCTGGCTGTGACCAGGTTGATCTGATGATGTGACCCCCTCCAACTCACGATCTTCAGTGTTGGCCTAGTCCACCACACTTCCCCGGGTGCCCTGCCGTCTTCACCCCATCTCCATGCCTGCTCTATCTTCAAACCCTCCAGCCTCCCCTGACACGCAGAGGCCTTCACTCCCACATGCCTTCGCATACTCTGAGGCCCCACTGGGAATCCTGTTCTTCCTCTTCACCACCCATAGCCTCCCATACATCTCCTCTCCTTTCCCAAATCCAGGCAGGAGAGAGAGTCACGCCTCCTCCACATTCTGCAGGGCTTTCTAAATACCGCTCACAACACTTCTTAATAGCAGCAGTCACACAGCATGCGTTATATGACACATGATCACTGTACGAACTCACTTAATGCTTGCACCAACCAGGCAAGCTGTTACTGTATTTAGCCTCATGTCATAAAGCAAGGGGCTGGGGGCAGAGTAAAGTCTTTTGTCCAAGGTCACTCAGCTAGGAAATGGACAGTCTATGCCAATGTCCTCGCACCTGACCACCCCCAGTTTTGTCTCCCACTGTGAAATGCACAAGCCTGTCTAGACTGTAAATTCCTTTGTTTTCCTCAACTCTAAAACCTGGAAAATTGTCATTAATATCTATTTCTCAGGATTTAGGGGAGTGTTAACAAAAGTGGTCAGAATGTAGATGTGGCTGTGGATAAAAGTGGTGGTGGTTGTTAGGTGCCGTCAAGTTGGTGTCTAACTCATAGCCACCCTGTGTATAACAGGCTATGATAGTGCTTCTCTGCTACTCATAGGGTTTTCAATGGCTGATTTTTTTGGATGGAGTGGGTTGCTGGGTCCTTCTCCCAAGCCTACAGCACCTGGTGTTTCCAGGCAGTCTCCCATCCAAGCACTAACCAGGCCCAACCCTGCTCAGCTTCTGAGATCTGATGGGATCAGACGCCACAGTAGTACAGTGATACAGCTGCAGACGTAGATACAGGTGGTAAAGTGCTAATCGAACATTGAGCCGTTACTATTATCAGCCTAGGCTATTGCCCTGATCACTCTCCTGATGACCTCCATCTTCCCAATCCACCCTCCACTTTGTTCTAGAATGCTACCAGGTGGCACAGATAAAATCTCATTCTGCTGCCTACAATCCTTCAATGACTCTAGCATCTGAAGGACAGGACTAAACCCTTTCACTAAAACAGGGGGCCTTGGTCCTGCCCCTGCTGTGTTTCCTCCCCTGTTCCCTGCAGGCAGTTTACAGGAAGCCATATAAAATCACTAGTCATTCTCTGACTACACCCTGGCCTGTTTCCTCCCGTGTCTTTGCCTGCTCTGTTCCCTTGGATTAGCATTCCTTCTCTCTTTACCTCTGGTGAACATCCACGCATTCACTAAGCCTCCACTCCATGACACCCCTTCCATGACACCACCCCAATAGCCGCAGGCAAACCTGGCCACTTCCTTCCTGCTGCCTAGCCCTGGGGCAGCTACCGACCTACCATCCCACTAAAAAGGAAGCTACACTAATTCATCCAATTTAATTAAGTTCTGCAACCAGCTGTCTGCCGGCCTACCTGCTTCACGAGTCTATTAGTTCCCTAGGGCAGCCATCACTAGGCACCACAAATTGGGTGGCTTGAAACAACAGAAATTTATTACCTTGCACTTCTGGAGGCTGGAAGTCTGAGATCAAGGTGGCGGCGCAGGCTGCAAGCTCCAGGGCAGGCTCCCTCCCTGCCTCTCCTAGCAGCTGTCTGTTGACTGGCAGTCTTTGATGTTCCAAAGTAGACATATCACTTTGGTCACATAGCTTCGTTCTCACGTTGTTGTTGTTAGGTGCCGTCAAGTCTGGTATGACTCATAGCGACTTTCATAGGGTTTTCAGTGGCTGGATTGCCACATCCTTCTCCCATTTTTGCAGTGGTGGCGATCAAACCCAGGTCCTCAGAGAGTGTAACACGGTACTCTACCAACTAAGCTAAACCGCAGCCCAGGTCCTCATATAACCTGGTCAACTAGCCATGTCTTCACAATATTTTCTTTTCACCTACCTCTGGTCTAAACTCTCCTTTCCATAGGAAGCTGGGCACAGTGGGTGGTTGCTCATCCTCTCTGATGACCTTTTTTAATTTGATGACTTCAGTAAAAACCCTAATTCCAAATAACGTCACATTCTGAGGTATTAGCAATTAGGGTTTCAATAAATTTTTTTTGTGGGGGGGGATACAGTTCAAACCCCAATAGTGGGAAATTATGTCTCCTTTTCCATAACCTTCCATTTCAGATTCTTCCATGGAATTTTAGGTTTCCCGTGGCTTCTCTCCTCCTATTTCCTGTCCCGTATTCACACAGGCTGCTCCAGGCCAACATGTGACCCTCAGAGCAGCCATGTCTTCAATATCATAGCAATGAACCCCATGCGATTGGGAACGCCCTTTAGTGACGCTGGTAAGAGAGGGCTGGTTGTGAGCGATGGAGGGGCAGAGCCCTGCCTGCCTCTGCCTCTTCTCACTCCACCTTCTCCCAGAGGCTTGGCTCTTACCAGCTTGAGGCCCTCCCAAGAGACCCTGTGCATTTTCTCTGGCTCTGGGGAGCCCCGCTGTGCTTCTAGCCTCCTACCTCCATGGGGATGGATTCCCTCATGCCAGCCCCGTGGGACACCCCAGCTCCAGGCCACGGGCCTCTGCCCAGGGCTCAGCGGATACCAGTTCTCCCTACTCCTTGCATTTGTATTGGTCACTTACGTGCAGCCATTAAGCCTGAAGCTGGTGATGCAGTGGAGAGCGAGGCCGCTACAGTGTCCACCTGTGATAGAGAGTCAGGTGGGGAAGGCAAAGTTGTACCTGAGGGGAGTATGTTAGCAGAGGGTGCAAGAACAATAGCGGCAACTTTTAGTGAGGTTCTACTGAGTGCCAGGCCCCTTTCTAGAGAGCTTGCATTCTAATGGAGGACAGAGACCAACCAAAAGGCAAGTGGGAGGTGCTAGGAACAAAATCAATCAAGGTAAGGAGAGTAAAGTAGTCTGGGTTGTGTGGGTTAGGATGAGGTTCAACTGTGCAGGGCAGGCCATACAAGCAAAGGTGGCTTAATGTAAGGTTGGTTTGTTTCTCTGACAGAAAGAGATCTAGAAGTAGGCATTCCAGGACTTTTAGAGTAGTTCCAAAGCCATCCAGTTGCCTGCACCTTTCTTCTTTACCAGCCTTAATGCAGCTTACATCGTCAAAATTGCATTGTAGTTCAAAGTGGCTGTGAGAGCGCCAGCCGTCACATCTGAGAGCCATAAGTAAAGAAGGAGAAAGTAAGTTGGGATAAATAGGGGAGCAACTCTTAGCTGAGTCAGCTGTTTTTGAAGGTACCTTGCTAGAAACTTCACCTGACTTCTTACATGTCAATGGCCATCTCTAAATTTTAGGGAATTTGGGAAGAAATGAAATCCATCAGCTATGTATAATGGCACTCAAATATACAATATAATCAAACTTTATTCATAAAGAAAATGGGGAAAAATGATATTGAGTAGGTCACTTCCCTGCTGGCGGGAGCCCATGGATGACTTGCCTGAGAAAGGGAGGCTCCAGCTGAGGCTGGAGCATGACCAGGAGCTAGTCATATGATTTTCCCAGCACACTAGACTTCTCAAATAAATTCTCTAACTTCCCACTTCCTACTCACTCCTCAAGCCACTGAATATGGCTTTGGCTTCCACCAGTCCACTGACACACCTCTCTCCAAAGCTGTATTTATAAATTACCAAGTCTGATAGGCCCAAGTGGCTGCCCTTGTCTTGAAACTCACTCCCCACCAAAACATGGCTTCCACATTACTTTTCCCTTCTTTTCTGACTTCTCTGTTCTTTCTTTGTGGGTTTCTTGTCTTCCATCCAGTGTTTAAATACCAGTCCTCTGTCTTTGGTCCTCTTATCACCACATTTTTCACTCTTCTTTAAGCAGCTGAAGACTTTTCCACAGCTCCCAACATCCCCTCTTCAGTAACACCCCCGCACAGGTGCTCCAACTCTCATATTCCAAGTCACCACTTCCCACCTCCAACACCGCAACAATCAATTCCACGCTGCCCAAGTAAAGTACCTGACATATCCTTCCATATGCCCAAGCCGGATTCATGACGGTCCTTCTAGGGTTTTCCCTTTCCCTTATCCTCCACCAATGAGTCATTGCCACCTGTGAATGTGGCCAGCTCCTAACCGTCTCAGGTATGTCTGCTTTTCTCCAGCCCCTAGTTCAGCCTCCTCAGCTCTTTTCCAAACTATGAGACCCCCTGATTACTGGGTTCCTTCCTTTGTTTTTTATCACGACTCTGATGGACTGTGTCTTACTACACTTAATATCCTCTGTGCCTGCTAGACTGTTAGGGACATGGGAGGTGCTTGTAGCAGGTATTTGTGACCATGTGAATGAGAGAATGAGCGGATAGCTCAAGGTTATTAGCATTTCCCGGTTTGAAATAACAGGTTTGGAACGTGTTTGCACTGGTATATATATTTTCTCAGCTATCATGAAAACATGGTGAGGCACTTATTATTATCCTTAACCTCTCGGGTTAAATGATCTGACTAAGGTCATAGAGCCTGCAGACATACCATCCCATCCCATCAGGCATCCAATCCCATCAGATCTTGGAAGCTAAGCAGGATGGGGCCTGGTGAGTACTTGGATGGGAGACCGCATGGGACCACCAGGTGCTGTAGGCTTGAGAGAAGGACCGGCAACCCACTCCCAAAAGACAATCAGCCATTGAAAACCCTATGAATAGCATAGAAACTGTTTTGCCTCTTGTATTTCGGGTCGCTATGAATCAGACACTGATTTGACAGCACTTAACAACAATAACCACCAGGTCATAGAATTAGTATAAAAGTCTGGATTTGAACCTTTAGGTCCAAATCTTAGATTTCCTACCAGATCATGGAGATTTTCTCAGTACTTGCATTATTTTTATGTGTTGCTATTTGGTTTGTTTGAATTATTTCCAAATAAAGTCCATAACTGGTTGATGTGTCTCTTGAATCTTTTTTCATCTATAGTAATTACAATAGTTCACTCTCTCTTCCTTCTTTAGGTTATTTACTTACTGAAGAACCTGGTCTTTTTCATGTAGAGTTTCCCATAGTAATGTAGGGAAAAGCTATTTCTGAGGGGTGCTATAGGGGCTGAGGTGACATGACACAGACAGGCTACAAGGACAAGGCAGCTGAGATAAAACTCTCCAAAACAAAGTTAATTAGACCAAACCCTCAAACTGTTTCAAAAGCGAGTCCTTTCCAGTCAAGGTCAAGCCAGGCAAGGTCAAGCCCCCTGGAGATCCTCTTATAGAACACAATATTCAGAATAACATTGCACATTTTGCTCTATTCTGCCAATTTTCTTGATAGAACTAGACTATTGATTAGATTCAAATATACTTTGGGTGGAACATTTATTTGTTAAGCAGTGCTGAGTACTTCCTATTTTATCACACCAGGAGGTTCAGTGTCACTGTAGAATCCATGGATGTCAGTGTTGTCAGCTGGCAAATCCATGATAGGGTTTCTCTGACATCTACTCATTTTTTTTCCCCTGGTGCTGGGGGTTGAACCCAGGGCCTTGCACTTGCATGCTCTGCAAGTGCTGAACCACCGAGCTGTACCCCCAGCCAATTTTTTTACTTTTTGAGACAGGGTCTTGCTAAATTACAGACTGCCTCTGGTCTCAAACTTGCAATCCTCCTGCCTCTGCATCCTCAGTTGCTGGGATTACAGGTATGTTCCACCATGTCCGACTAACATCTACTCCTTTTAGCATTCATCGACAATCATTGGATGTGTTCATTCATTAAGGATTGTATAAAGGAATTGTTAAATGCAACCATTCCCTCTCCCTTTGTTAGCTGAATTCCCTTGAAAAGAACTTTCCTTCAACTGTTTGATGACTTTGAAACACAGCCTATACAGGAAAGGCCCAATAAATGTGCTTTTTATCATTGATTTCTAGAAGAACCACTTGGTATCTCAGCAACCTCCAAAGATAATGAACAAGTTAATTTCTTTTCTTTTCTTTTTTGATAGCATCATTTTGAATCTCAGTATTTTTATATTTTTGATGAATCCATTGCAGTTGTTACTCTCATTGAAACTCAAAATTTCCCATTTTTAGCCACTGGGAATGCCTTAGGTGGACTCTGAGTCCTTTAAAGGTAACCACAAAGTTTTTAAGTTTCCTTTCTAGTACATAAGATGCGGTAAGACTATCCTATCTCTTTCTTGCCTTGAATTTGGAATCAGTCATTATTTTAAGGACCTCTTTCCCTTTTAATGGAAAATCATATTTAGGTGCCACAATGTAGTTACTAGTGGTGCTTATTACTAATGAGCTGTCATTGAGTCCAGACCTTTTTAGTGTACAAAGCTAAGAAATATATTCTCTTCAGAGCAGTGGTCTCCAACCTTTTTGGCGCAAGAGATCAGTTTGATGGAAGACAATTTTTCCATAGACTGGGGGATGGAAGGGGTTGGAATGATTCAAGCACATTACATTTCTGGTGTAAATACAGATGAACGTTCACTGGCTCACCACCACTCACACCAGTACCAGTCTATGGCCTTGGGGTTGGGCTCCCCTGCTTTAGAGCTATAAAAATCAATAATGAGCTTATATTCTTTCCACTTACTTGCTTTTCTATTAAACAATATATCATAAATGTTCTTCCATATCAGCTGTGCCTACTTACGTGATTCCAGTAGTTTCTTGTTGCTATTAGGTGCTCTCGAGTGGGGTCTGACTCATAACTACCCTCATAGGGTTATCAATCACTGATTGTTTCAGGAGTGGACTGCCACATTCTTCTCCCATTTTTGTGGTATTGGGGATTGAACCCAGGTCCACAGAAAATGCAGATCAGTGCTCTACTAACTGAGCTAAGCCCCAGCCCATTCTAGTAGCTACATAACATAAAATAATATAACAGTTTATGTAAGCAGTTTCCTGTTGAAATGGTTTCTTATTTGTCACTATTGTGAATATCACAAACTTACATTGTCGCCTACTTGTACAAATATTCTGTAGGTTTCTAAAAGTGGAATTGTTACCTTAAAAGTATGAATTTAAAGGGTGGAAACCATTTAAAATCCCAGTAGCAAAAACTCAAGAGTATTTTTCATGATGTAATCCTCCTTGTTTTACTTATCTCTGCCTTCACAGGCCTAAACCCTGGGCCCGGTATATAACAAACACGTCATCTTTATGTGCTGACCTGAACCAAGCAAGCCAAAGCTCACAGAAACAGAGATTTAAAAAACAAATTCCAGGCTTATCTCTCCATAACAAATCCAAGGACCCTTTGAGACATTTCTAGGCCTCTTGCCCAAGGGGGATGAGACACATGAAGGGGACCTAAGCCCACCTAAGCCCAGCCTGGAGACTAGAGCCAAGTTCAAGCAAACCTAGTCTGGATCACCTAACCCCCAGCCAATGCGCTCAGAGGCATGAATGTGTATAAATGATTATTACTTTAAGACATGGTGAATTTGGGGGTGATTTGTTGTGCTGTGTTATTATCCTTTTTACTTGAATGACTCCGCATCATAAACCTATCACTTCTGCTCAAGGTCACTTGTACATTTAATGCAATCTCAATAAAATATACCAAGAAAGGATACTATTAGCTAAATAAGACTCCATGGAACTAAAATTGTAGATGATACCAATATGAAAAGAGAGAGTGAAACCAGAGAAGTGAGCGTAGCATGTAAAGTTTCTTATCTTGCTTAAAGGCAGACAGAGTTGATAAGTTTACATATTGGTCAGGAAAAAAGAAATATAAGGGCATCTCTGGGTAAATTTAGAGAAACAGAAGAGGAAAATTAAAGGCTCAGCTTTCAACTCTGCTAAAGAATATTCTATCCATCCAATAAAAGAGGGGAAAAAGGAAAAGAAAAATCTTATTAAGTGATATCAAGGAATGGCAGAGTAAAAACCTCCAAAAGGCCACTTGTCAATGAAAGCAACAAGAACACCAACAAAAAAATTCCAGAATTCTATAAATTAACCAAAGATTTGCAACAATCCAAAGAACATTTGGTAAGGAAAAAAGGGGATTTGGGCTTAGTGGTACACACCTGTCATCCCAGCACATGGGAGACTGAGGCAGGATTGTGAGTTCAGGACAACACTGGGCATGTAGTGAGACCCTGTCAAAAATAAAGAAAAAAGAGAAATAAGAAAGAAAAGAAAGAAAGAAAGAAAGAAAGAAAGAAAGAAAGAAAGGAAGGAAGGAAGGAAGGAAGGAAGGAAGGAAGAAAGGAAGGAAGAAAGGAAGGAAGAAAGGAAGGAAGAAAGAAAAGAAGGAAGGAAGGGGAAAAGAATGGAAGGATGGGAAAAGGGAAGGAAAAAGGAAGGAAAAGAGGAATGAAGAAAGGAAGAAAAAGAAGGAAAGGAAGAAAGTAGAAAGAAAGAAAGAAAGAAAGAAAGAAAGAAAGAAAGAGAAAGAAAGAAAGGGAAAGAAAGAAAGGGCAAGACAGGAAGTCCAATAAGAATAGCATGCTTTCTGGTGTATCAACTTGCCCTATTCTTCTCCTCTTCCCCAGGCTCCACAGTAGCCTTCAAAACCAGCAGCCCCAGAATCACAGTGAAAATCAGCAACCCTGTCATCAATCACAGTAAAAAATCAGCAACCCTGCAATCACAGTGAAAACTAGCAGCCCAGAAGCCATGGGAGGGGAGAGAATGGGTTTGGAGTTGATTAAAATATCATTCTCTGGGAATCACTATTCTTTGACCTGTCTGGCACCTCTCCGGCTGATATTTATTTGACCTGCCTCTTTTTCCCTGGTACATTTGTCAAAAGCAATTACAGGCAATTGTTGAACATCACAACAGCTTGAGGAACTGATAATAGTTGTGGGGGAAGAAAAGAATCTGACCAAAAATAATGAATAAAGAAACGCTGATGAATGAAATATTCATAGGGGACTTTGAGGACTTATGACCCATTTCCAGGAATCAGAAGGTCTCACTCTGTGTAGTGATGTACTCATGCCCAGGAAAGACCTGAGAAGACACTGAATTCTCAATCCATCTGACCTTCAGGCCCTAAGCAAGGGCAAAGTGAGAGCCAAAATTGAGTTGTAAACTGAGACCAACTCACAGTCAGCCCCTCGGTAAAGGCTGGGAGATGTACTGGCATTTAAGGAACTCTGTCCAATCGTTAATGACCACTAGGCTATGTATTATTATTATGTATTATTATGTCTGTCAGCTTGTTTTGTTGTGCGAATTTGCATACTGCTGCAATGCTGAAGGGGATTTAGCTCAGTTGGTAGAGCGCCGCTCTGCAGTCTCTGAGGTCCCGAGTTTGATTCCCAGCACCGCAAAAATGGGAGAAGGATGTGGCAACCAACTCCCAAGGCAATCCCGAAACAATCTGCCATTGAAAACCCTATGAGGGTCACTGTGAGTCGGACACGACTTGATGGCACCTAACAACAACAACAACAGCAATGCTGAAAGCTATACTACTAGTATTTCAGATACCAGAAGGGCCACCCATGGTGGACAGGTTTTAGCTAAGCTTCCAGACAAGGACAGAATAGGGAGAAGGACCTGGAAGCCCAGTTCTAAAACAATTAGCCATTGAAAACCCTATGAATAACAGAGAAACACTGTCAAATACAGTGCCAGAAAATGAGCCCCTCAGGCTGGAAGGCATTCAAGAAATGACTAGGGAAGAGTTGCCTCTTCAAAGTAGAGCTGACCTTAATGACGGGAATGGAGTAAACCCCTGGGACTTCCTTTTGCTAATGTGGCACGACTCAAAATGAGGAGAAATATAGTGATTGCAACGTTAGGCTCAAGTATAAAAAGATTGTGTGTATGGCATAGTGTTTTGTAGTGTTTCATTCTGTTGTACATAGAGTCACTATGAGTCAGACCTAACTCCACAGAACCCAGCAACAACAACAAGGCTTCAAATGCGGAAACTTACAGCAGGGTTACCCAACCCTTGGGCCTCTGATTGGTACTGGTACTGGTCCATGGTCTATCAGGAACGGGGCTACACAGCAGGAAGTAAGCAGCAGGCAAACTAGTACAGTTTCATTTGTATCACACAACAAATACAATATGCTTAAATCATCCAGAAACCAGACCCTGGTGCCAAAAAGGTTAGGGACCACTGCTTTACAGAATTAATTCAGAAAAGTCATTAATCAAACAAACAGAAATTATGAAAAGAAAAAACAAAGAGAAACAACAAATCCACTTAAAGAGAGAAGAATCCAATTTCGAGACTTGGGATGTTATGTTATTATAAATGTACAGTTTGAAACAAAAAAATCTTGAAAATTATGACATGCAAAAAAATAATAAAACACAGCCTACACAAAGGGGGAAAACAGTTAATGGAAAGAGCCTAACGTAAATAACAGAAGGAAAACTAGAAAATTCACAAATATGTGGAAATTAAACAACCGACTCTTACACAATGAGTGGATCAGAGAAGAAATCACCAGTGAAATTATGAAACTTTAAAACAAATGAAAACAAAAACACAATGTACCAAAACTAATGGGATGCAGCAAAAGCATGCTAAGAGTGAAATGTTTAGCTCCCAAAACAGTTATTAAAAAAGATCTCAAATTAATAACCTAACTTTATATGTAAGGACCCATAATCAGCAGAACAAACTAAAGCCAAAGCTAGAAGGGAAGAAATAATAAAGATTAGCACAAATGTAAATAAAAAGAAAATAGAAGAGCAAAGGAGAAAGTCACTGAGCTCAGAAGCAATTCTTTAAAAAGGTCAAACTGACAAATCTTTAGCTATCCTCACTAGGAAAAAAAGAAGACTAAAATTATTATAATCAGAAATAAAAGTGGGGACATTATTTGTGATTTTACAGAAATAAAGGAGATTATAAGAAAATACTATGAACATGTGTATGTCATCATATCAAATGGCCTAAATGAAATAGATGAATTCCTAGAAACACACACTCTACCAAAACTGGATCATGAAAAATAAAAATATCTGAATATACTTACATAACTAGCAAAAGAGTTGAATCATTAAAAAAAAAAAAACCTCCCAAGAAAAACCCTAGATCAGATAACTTCACTATTGATTTCTACCAAGCATCAAAAGAAGAATTAACACCAATCCTTCTCAAACCTTTTAAAAACAGAAGAGGAAGGAACACTCCCTAACTTAGTGTATCAGTCTCATGCTGATACCAAAATCAGACAAGACTAAAAGAATACAAAACTAACACCAATTTCCTTTATGAATACTGATTTTAAAAATCTTGAAAAATAATAGTAAACCAAATTCAGGAATATAGCAAAAGGATTATATGACAAAAATCAAGAAAGACTTATTCCTGGAAGGCAAAAATGGTTCCGCAGATCCAAATCAACCAATGCCATTCACCACATGCACAGAATGAAAGAAAAAAAATGCATGACCATTTCAACAGATGCAGGTAAAGCAACTGACAAATTCAATGCTCTACTCAATAATTAGAAATAGAAAGAAACTTTTTCACATCATCCAGACACCATATGAAAAGCCCAGAGCTCACATTGTCTCAATAGTGAAAGACTGAAAGTTTGCCTCTAAGTTCAAGAACAAGACAAAGATGTTTGCTTTCACCACCTGTATTCAACATAGCATTGAAATTTTCAGTCATAGAAATTAGGCAAGAAAATGAAATGAAAGGAATCTACATTGGAAAGAAAGAAGCAACATTACCTCTGCTTGTGAATAACGTGATCTTATACATAGAACAGCCTGCAGCGGTAGCCCTGTGGCATCTGATCCCGTCAGATCTCAGAAGCTAAGCAGGGTGGGGCCTAGTTAGTACTTGGATGGGAGACCACCTGGGAACACCAGGTGCTGTAGGCTTGGGAGATGGACCCAGCAACCCACTCCCAAAAATCAGTCTGCCACTGAAAACCCTATGAACAGCAGAGAAGCACTGACAATAGTGTTTTGCCTGTTGTACGTAGGGTTGCGACTTGACAGCACCTAACAACATACATAGAACACCCTAAAGATCACACACATGCAGACACACAGAATTAGAGCTAATTAACAATTTCATCAAAGTTGCAAGATATAAAATCAACACACAATAATTGTATACACTAACAATGAACAATACCAAAAGGAAATTAAAAAAAACATTCCGTTAACTATAGCCTCAAAAAGAATAAGATATAATAAATTATTAAATAATAAATTTAGCAAAGAGGCAAAAGACTTGGACACTGAAATCTACAAACCATTGCTGAAAGAAACTAAAACAAATAAATAGAAAGGTATTTCATTTATTCATGGATTAGAAGATTTAATATTATTAAATGACCATACTTCTTGCTATAATTTAGATATGGTGTGCCCCACAAAGGCCCGTGTGTTAAAGACTGATGCTATTGGGAGATGGTGGAAACTTTGAGAGGTGGGTTTCAATGGGAGGTTTTAGATCACTGGGGGCATGCCTGCCAAGAGGATTGTGGGATCCTGGTCTCCTTCTCTTCTTTTCTCTTTTTTACTTCCTAATCTTGAGGTGAACAATTTGCTCCACCATGCACTCCCTGCCATGCTGTGCTGCTTCCAAAACTGTGAATCTAAATAAACTTTTCCCTTTTTTTTTTTTTTTTTCCAGTACTGGGAGTTGAACCTAAGCCTTGTGCATGCTAGGCAAGCACTCCACAACTGAGCCACACTCCCACCTCACCCCCACTTTTTGGGCCATGGTCTTCCTAAGTTGTGCAGACTGCTTCTGGCTTGAACTTGCAATCCTCCTGCCTCAGCCTCCCTAGTAACTAGGATTATAGATGTGTGTCATCATGCTCAGCTAACCTTTCTTATTTTTAACTTGATTGTCTCAGGTATTTTATTATAGTAATGAAAAGCTGATTAACAAAAGAAACATTAAGCAAAGTAAAATAAGACAGAAGAGGGCCCTTGCATAAATCTAGGGTAAAGGTATGATGTGAATGAAGAAATAGGATCAACTGAATTTTGTAGTGTTCAGTGGTGGACATGCGCCCCTGAGGGAAAGATCTTGAGCTGGATCACCAACTTTATAAATCCTGCTAAGAAATATAGATGTTATCTTGAAAGCTATGGGACATCCTAGAAGAACATGAAAGATTTGCATAGGAACACATGAGAAGACAGAGGCTGAGATACCGGTCTTCAAAGCCATGCATGCCAGGTGTCCACATGTGTAGTGGGGTTGACATGGTCAAAGATGCACTGGTTCAAGTGTTCATATCTTACACCATGGGCACAAGAGTCCTTGGAAGGCCCAGCATTCCCTCCCTTGACTCTCCCCTAATACTCCTGCACCCACAGGCTCACCAGAAGGAAAATCTAGTCCAAAGTGCTAGGTACCGGTCCAACACAGCCATGGTTGGTGCCACTTCTAGATGTGAATGTGAACAGCACTAGCTGTCTGTCCTGGTGGCCAAGGATTCCTCGTAGTTGGCTAAGCACCTGTGCTCTGTAGAGCAGCTGCCACCCCTGGGGCATGCAGTCAAATCCTCCCTGCTAATACACAGGGTTTCCATTTTTTCTGAGAAATCTTTTCATCAGCAAAGGACTGACTTCTCATAGTTATCCAAATATTTACATAGGAATTTCTCCTCCTCTGTTTTTTGCTAACTCCTTACCTAGTAGATAATTACTAGCTCTGAGAGTTGGGGAAAATCACTCCACCTCCCTGGTAGAAACATTTGAACAAGGCTTTGATCATTTTAAGCCCTTCCAATGCCAACACTTTGGGGTCTGTGACAGCTCTTTCTTCCACATGTGATGAATACTTCACATAGTATCTTATATGTGTGTGGCAACCAGGGCACAGGTTCTGAGGCCAGGCTTGGGTTGGAATCCTGAATCTTTTACTCATCATCTGGGAGGACTTAGTTTCTTTGCCTGTAAAATTTTGAGGTTAAAATATTCCATCTCACAAGACAAATGCAGAGAAAACCACATTTAACTCTGAACAAGCACCTGGCATTTGGAAAGTGCTCAACAGAAGTGAGTTCCCCCTCATCCTCCTTCCTCTGTGTGGGGAAACACATTTGACAAATATTTCACACTGGAAATTTTAGACTGTTGTGATCAAATCTTCCCTTCTCAAGAATTTAAGAATAAGCTCAAATGTAGTGTCATCTAGAAAGAAATTCCTAGAGAAATCTAAACTGAAAGAGGCTCTAAATAAATAACTGGCCCAGCCAGGCATCGTGACGCATGCCTATAAACCCAGCAACTCGGGAGGCAGAGGCAAGGAGGATCGCAAGTTCAAGACCAGAGGCAGTCTGCGTAACTTAGCAAGACCCTGTCTCAAAAAGTAAAAAAATGGGATGAGGGTGCAGCTCAGTGGTCCAGCACTACCACACACACACACACAAAAAAAACCTGGCCTAATGTGTTTACTCTATTTAGGTTTAATTTTTGGTAAAGGTGGGTAAGGAGAAGCACAAAATTAAATATGTTCTATGTCACCACCTTCTAAGAATAACCTAGACTCAAGATGAAAAAGATAATGAATATTTTCTTTATATAAATCTAGTCCTGTTTGTCATCTTCTTAATCCTGCTGGTGTGGAATTTTTGTCCTTCCTACTCCCAGATCATTGGCCAATGCAGACAGGAGACAAAATTGCTAGGATGTTAAGCAGGTGCTCAGGGAAAGGGAAAATATAAGGAGGGAAAATACCACACTTTCTTAATACTTCTGATCAGCTGATCTACCCTTGCTGCTTTAAGGATATTTTAGGACAATGACTGTCAGCCCTGGCTTCCCACGGCCACAACGAGTGTATTAATTTTGATTAAAAATATTTTAACAAAATATGATCTAATGAAAACTAAATTACAGTGAAATAGGCACTCTCATGCATAGCTTATTGTAATTTGAATAAATCTTTTGAAACTCAATTTGGCAATAAGTATCAAACCTCTAAACACATTTCTCCTTTGATCTGGGAATTCTCTTTCTGGAACTTTCTCTTATTGGGGTGTCTAATTAGGAAACGTATACATGCACAAAGCTTATCATAATGTTATTTTATAAAAGTAAAATATATGGGAAGCAACCTGATAACATGTAGTTATATAGTTATATAGTCCACATTCCTCAGAAGTATTGTGATCCAGGAGGAAACTGGCCAACAGGCTCCTTCTATGGGGCCAACAACGAGCTATAGTGATAAGTTTTAATTGAAACAACTGAAACAATTACATTGGGTGCCCACCAGCTCTATAGTAGTGATAGAAACTATGGCACAGTTACCAGATGAATGGATCTATCTACAAGGTGTGTGCCAAAGACAGAGTATCAAGACATATAGGTAATCAGAAGCAAAATAGGAACTCTTCAAAATTTAAGGAAGTCCCAAAGGAAATATACCAGATTTTGATAGTGACAGGCTTTCGGTTTGAAGAGATTTAGAGTAACTTTTCTTTGTATTCATGTTATTTTCTGTTTCATCATAAGAACTATATTATGTAACCTTTCTAATCAGCAAAAAAATAACATTTTATATAAAGGAGTAAATAAATATAGAGATGTCATATGGAATCTTTGAGTTCAAGAGATGGTCAAGAATGGGATAACTAGATCAAAGTTACAATACATTGTCTCAATTCCAAAAGAAGGATGGGGCTGGCTGTGAGGAGAATACATGTCCTCTTCTCTGTAAGCTCCTGGTTCCTCCCCAGGATTTCAGTGAGGGCTGGAAACAACTGGAGAGCAAGATTCACTTTTCCCAGGGGCATTGGCATCCGATACTGCTACGCGTTCACTCATTCCTAATGCCATGAGGACTATAGATATGCTGGAAAATCAATCATGCTTAGTATGTATTAAGCACTTCCTATGCACAGGCAGTGTGGGCGCTTTTTAATACCTATGCCCTTCTTGGGCTTGCAAAAGCTCCTCATAAAAAGAACTATTGTCTCCTCTCTCCTCCCCCCAATCATTCTCCTGTCTTCTACCCACACACAGAGCACCTTTTAGGAATATTAATGTATTTGGATGAAAGCACAAAAGGGCAGACTGGGCTGCCCTTTATTATAAATAAACCTCCCCAGCTGCCTGAAGAATTGAGTAAGGAAATATCTTCAGGTGGTCAGGACAGGGAAGGTTCTAGAAACAGAGCACCAGAAAATCCCACAGGCCTTCTCCCTGTGATGTGGCTTGTTTGCTTTACAGGCTTCAAGCATATTTGCTGACGTCAGCAGCCCATCAAAGTTTAAAATAATAATAGTGAAAAGGAAAACAGCTCCTTTCTGCCAGGAGTCCTGTTCTGCCAACTTCTATGTTCTTTCTGAGTTAATAAACGTCTAAGAACCACCTCCCCTACGCCCCTGGGGGGAGGAGCACAATAATTTAAAAACCACCCGGTCAGCCCATTGCCAGCACAAACCATTCAGACAAGTAGCATTTGTCACAGTCTAATGAGGATTTTACCTCTGCCTCCAAATGAAAGCTGTCATTAAGCTTTGTGTTTACAGAATCAAAAGATTGTCTGAGGACAGTGGGTTTCTTTTGGTCCCTTCCTCATTTTAATCATGCTCAAGACCGAATACGTAGATGTTTTCTGCATCAGACGAAACTAAAAAACCATAATTAAGCCAAGTAAGGTCTTTTGAAAACATCAATTAAGAAAACAGCCTTTTCATTGCAATTTTACTTGGAAATCTGAAAATATGCACAATGTTGTAATCCCATGGCAGTGGCAGGGTCAGTGGCAGTGCCGTCTCTAAAAAGGACACAGCACAAACAGTGATTTGAGGAGGTCAGGAGGGCAGGCTCCTGGTGGCAACGTGCAGAGGATCTTGCAAGGAAAGAAATTTCTCCACAAAGCAAGGCCTTTTAAGTTATCCTCACGTGTCATGGTCAAAGTAGAGGCAGCCTCACACCAGCTAGGTAGTACCAGGCTCCTGCACCTCCCTGGCACCACAGACACACACCATTGTTAATACCTCGAGACAGATTAGGTCCACATTCCTCAGAAGTATTGTGATCCAGAGGGAAACTGGCCAACAGGCTCCTTCTACGGGGCCAACAATGAGCTACAGTGATAAGTTTTAATTGAAACAACTGAAACAATTACATTGGGTGCCCACCAGCTCTATCAGCAGCTTTGAGAAGGTATCACCCTTGCATGTGCACAGGTGTGCGCCAGGCAAGAGCAATTCAAGCCCTTAGCTCATTTTAATATACTTTTACCCATGCCTAAGAGCTCTAGTGAATCAACTTGTTTACCCAAGGTGTACTCTAAGATTGTTTCATTATTCTTTTTAGGACCTTATCTAGTAAACCCTAATATTTACAATATTAATTTAAGTTTGAACAACTAACTAATCTCCAACCGAAGATACTGAAGTCAGACTTGGGTTTGGGTAAAATCCATGAAGGTCATGGTTGGCTTTAATCATATAGCTCAATTTAAGAGCTGAACACTATGCAAAGATCTCTGCTTTCAAGAACTGGTTTTAAGCCAGAGTGGTCATTAAAACGGCAGATCTTGTCGTGTGTGAGTAGTTCTGCAGCCTCCCTTTTATTTTTTTCCTGAAATAACAGTGATTGAGCCCACGAAGGGGCAGTATAAACCAAAGAGCAACAGGCCTGCCTTCTGCAGGAACAGATCCCAAGAGGGTCCAGATTAAATTTTAACCAGGGATTACGTTTGCCAGGATTACATCTCAAAAGCATTATGTTTGGCTTTTGTAATAATAAAAGGTTATTTTGAGGAAAAGGATCTCATTTTAATACATATTGTACCTACTATGAGGAAATACAGAGCTAGACTTCAATACAATTTAGCCCTTGAAAGAAAATATAAGGCAAATAATTTAGCACATGGGTAATTCCCAAGTCTGGAGAAATGTAAACAGCCAGGATTTTGGTGCCTACGACTTTTATCAAAGATGTTAAGCAAGGCTGAGACCAACACAAGTGCGTCCTCTTTGGCTAGTTTTGACACGTTTATAGTCACAATTAACATTCAAGGAATTTCCTTCTCATCCAAGGGTGTAAGAGCACTTTATGCCACAAACTATGGTTCTAGCTGCTTTCAGTCCTCCCCATACAGAAGAATGGTGAAGTCTCCATAATACTTCTTTCTTGTTTTGAAAATGGGCTTGGACCACGTCAGTTTCCCTGGGGTGTACGTTTTCCAATACAGGGGGGTTCCCACCTCCTCACTCGTTTCCCACCCTCCTTTTGAAAGAGTTTGGAATGCACACCCGGCTTCCTCGTCCCTGACCCTCCTCCACACTCACCCCAGAGCCAAAGGGCACTGCCAGGCAGGCGTCCCCTGCCCCACTCCGGGCCCAACCAGAGGGAGGTCTGCTGCCAGACAGGCCCTCCAGGCTCACCCCGGCCTTCTTTCAAGTCCCTGAGCAGACGCAGCCAGGGCGCGCTGCCAGAAAGGGAGATGGGCCAGTCTCCTCTTCCTCCCTCCTCCTACACAAGGGATTCGCACACGGGGACTGAATCCGAGTCCTGGCTGTGCATAGAGCTCAGCCCGGTATCTGAGTCCTCATCATTGCCAGGGCAGCTCTTGGCCAAGCCGCGGGCCTGGTCCACCCATATCTCAGCACAGGCCTGGGGCCGGGGTTCCCGCGAAAGTCCGCCGGAGCCGGGAGTCCCATCCTGCACCGCTGTCTGCTCCAAAGTGTGCAAAGTCTGGAGAAGGCCCCGCAGCTCACGCCCCTTGCTGTCCTGCTGCTGCTGGCTGTAATCCAAGTCCGCTTTGACGGCCTCCAGGTCCGTGTTGAGCCGGAGCCCGATGTAAAGGCTGGTACTGAGCTGCGTCCTGACCCGCTCCTGCTCCAGCAGCAGCTCACTGTCCGGCCCGCCATCCGGCTCCGGGGGCTCCTCCCGCGCGGCCAGCTCCTCGTGGCGCCGCCGCATCCACCTCTGGTTCAGCTCCTCCTGAATCTCGGTCGAAAGGCGCTCCAGCAACTCCTCCTGCTGGGCCCGCTGCTCCTGCAGCCGCAGCAGGTCGTCGCAGCGCCGGGCCAACTCCTCCAGCGCTGCCGCCTGAGCCTTACCGTCCAGGGGCGCCGCCGCCGCCGCCGCCTCCGTCTCCTTCTCCACCGCCACCGCCACCGCCACCTCCTCGGGCCCCTCTCCCGGGCTGAGCTCGTCCAGCTCGATGCCCGCCCCCACCAAGTAAGTGTCCTGCACGTAGTTGACCCCGTGCCGCCGCATGCGGTCCAGGTGCACCTTGGCCTCGTAGCGGTCGATCTCGCGGTCCAGCTCCCGGAGGCGCTGCACCTGCTGGCGGATGGTGTGGTCCTGGGACAGCACGAGATGCACCAGCGTCTCCATGCGCTCCACCGACGCGCTCTCGTGGGCCCGCGGCGGCGATGAGCAGGACGAGGTGGTGGACGATGAAGTTGACGAACAGGGCGACGGCGGCTGCTGCTGGCGCCGCCGGTTGAGCTTGGCCAGCTTGCGGAAGGCCTTCCGCACCACCCGCCGCTGCTTCTCCTGGGTCATGGCCAGGCTGGGCCGCGCCGGGGCGCCGCGGGCAGGGCAGGGGCGCTCGCGGCTGAGCACCACGCGCGCCTCGGCGCTGCGCGGCCCCGCGTTGGGCAGCGACGCCTCGCTGCGCACCAGTACGAAGCGCACGTTCTCCCGCTCCGCGCCCCAGGCGGCCCAGAGGCGCAGAATGCGCGTTTTGTTGGGTAGGATGCGCTCAAAGCCGCGCCACTTCTCCACGATGCAGTAGCACTGCGGGGGTCCGCAGAGCATGCCCTGGGGCAGCGCCTCGTCGTCGTCCTCGTCGTTTTCGTCCGGTGGCTCGACCACCTCCTCCGGGTCGGACGGGTGGTTGGCTGTCCCCCGTCGCTGGCCCCGCCGTTGCCTTCGTCGCCGCCGGCAGCCGTCCTCCAAGAGCACCCGCACCACGTCTGAACAAGTGGTGCGGCGGGAGAGGCCGGACACCAGCTTCTCCTCCTGGCAGATCCACACCGATATCTTCTTCTCCGAAGGATCCATGGGGCAACGGGGACGCACGGGGCAGGTCCGGCCGGGCGCTGCTAGGGTGGCAGGGGAGCGTGGGCAGCCCGGCAGCGCTGGGACTGAAGAAGAATGCGTGACTCCCGCCTCTGGCGGCGCTGGCCTCTCTCCCCGGCTGCTCGTGGAACGCAGACACCGGCGCCAGGCGCAGCGGCCGCGCTGGTCCCGGACGGCGGGCGCTTCCGAGGCAGAGCGCCGGGGCTCGCTCCTGCCGCTCCGCTCTGCCCAAGGTGCCCGAGGCCTCCGGGCTTTGCGCCTCCCCACGTGGCTCCACCCCTTCCCGCCCCCAGCGCTCCTGTGCTGCCGCCCAGAGCACAGCAGGCGCGGTGCCCAGCCTCGCCCCTCCCAGCCTCGCCGCACCCCGTCTACCCCTCGCTGAGGTTGAGTCCAACTCTTAACTCTTTCGGGAGCAGGTGCAATTGGAAGGGAGCCTCCCTGCCGCAGGTGCTGGAGCCCGCGCCTCTGCGGGTATCAGCTCTGCGTCTCCCTTGGCTCACTGGCTCCTCTCTTTCCATCTAGAGCTGGCCGGACGCACCTTGTCCTGACCGTTTCACCTTTCCCGGCATCCCCAGAAGCGGCGCTGGTCCTTCAGGGCAGCGCTGGCTGGGAGAGTGCACTTTGCACAGACAGGGAAATTGAAGCATCCAGCAGCCTCTAAGATAGACGCTGTAATCGCCTTGGCTGACCAGCTGCGAGCTGTAAGCAACTGCCTCTAAGCGAAAGCCTTCCAATCTTCCTCGACAAGAACAGTATTCGTACACTTAAGCAAAATAAGAAGCGGCAGTGGGGTCTTTGAACAGGTGTAGGGATGGAGCCATGCTGGCTCTCTGTCCCCAGCAGGTCTTGCCTGTGGTTCTCCGTAGTGCCTCGACTTTCCACAGCCTTTGTGGCAGGGAAACTCCTGGTGGTAGTGGATGTTTGGGGCACAGACTCAAGTTTGAAAAGCACTTTCATTCATCCCACTTCCATTAAGGAGAAACTGAGATCGTGGCCATGACGGTTTCTAGCATTTCCTGGTATCCACATGCGGTCCAGAAAAGATAAAAGCCAATTTTCACAGCACAAGAAATCTAAGGCCACAATGCAAATACACTTGTTTCATCCTCAGCTGTGGATAAGGATGGTGTCTTGTGTACAAGGCTTGCTCCGAGCTTGTCCTTGTGAGTACAGATCTAACAAGCACACCCTCTCACTCCAACAACTTAGGAGGCTCCTCATTGCTTCTTAGGTAAAACACTTTTGTTGATTCCCTGATTCAGTCAGTAAATATTTACTTGGTTCCTGCAAGCTCCAGGTCTGGTGCTAGGGATTTGACAAAAAACATATCCCCAATCCTGGCCTGCAAGGAACTCGCTGTCCAGTGGAGGGCGCACCTGAGTAAACAGTTCTCTGTCTCCCAGGTTGAGCACTAGGTGCCTGGAGAGCTGACCTGCATGCCGCAGTATCCTCCAGCCCTATCTGGAAGAGCCAAGGAAGGCTTCCCACTGGAGGTAACATCTTGGGCAAGACCCAGAGGGTCATTTGAGCCTGTCTAAGGGAAAAGAGATGGAAAGAGGGGTAGACCATTTTTCAGGCAGCAGGAACAATTGTGCAAAGGAATCAAGAGAGCAAGGCAGTTCCTGGGACTGTAAGGAGTTGAAGTGACAGGAGTACCTCATCAAGGATAGATGGGTGAACAGCAAGCACCTCTGGAAAGGCCTTTAATTCCTTGCATATGTATATTTGAACATCCTAAAGAGAATGAGAAGCTATAGTGCAGATACTGGGATCAGACTGGTTGCCTATTTATTAGCTGTGACCTTAGGAAAAATATTTACTCTGAGCCTCAGTTTTCTCATCTGTGAAATGGTGATAATAAAAATACCTGCCTGACAAGATTGCTGTAAGAATAAATGCCTGTACCTGGTAAGCCTACCATAGAAGTTTTTATTGGGAGATTGGAAACCAAAAAGGTATATTAGTTTTCTATTGCTATGTAATGAATTACCACAAACTTCATGGCTTAAAACAACACCCGTAGGTTATTCCACTCTTCTCAAGCTTACTTGGCAGAGCTGCTGGGTGCTATGCTCAGGGTATCACAGGCCAGAGGCAAGGCATTGACTGGCTTGGATTCTGGGGGGAAATCCATGGCCAAGCTCATTCAGGCTGTTTCCAGAATCCAGTTCTTTTTGGTTTGAGGCCCCCATTTTCTTAGTGTCTGTCTGCAGAGTCTCCTCAGCCTCTAGTGGCCTCTCTTAGGTCCCTCCCATGGGACACACTCTACCCTCAGTTTCAAACCAGCAATGGCATTTCAAATCCGTCCAGTCCTCCTTTGCTTCCAATCTCTCTGATGTCCTCTTCTGCTACCTGTGGGAGAAAACTCTGCTTTTAAAAGGCTGGCTTCATTAGACAGACCTACTCGAATAACTTCTCTATCTTAAGGTCAACGGATTAGTCTCCTTAACTACACTGGCGTAATCCCTTTTGCTGTGTAACATGACACAGTCATCAGACAAGTGCCAAGGGGAGGAGATCATGGAGCCAGTCTAGAGTACTGCCTACCACAGGATACAACATGATCAGATTTTCACTTTTGAATCATAAAGCTGTTTGCATGGGGGACCATGGGTGGGGAAACAGTGGAGGTGAGAGCTGAGGAGGCCTTTCGAAAACTATCCTGTTCATGCAGGGAAGAGATTGTGACCTGCACTGAGATTAGCAGTGGGGAGAGGATTGGATAAAATTCAGAGCTATCAAAGAGGGAGAGGCAGGACTCAGTGACAGACAGAAGGGCTGCTCTTCACCCAGGCATGATGTCAGAGATCTCTCACAACTTGGCTCAGCCCAGTCCCCCAACTCCTCCCTCCCATGCTTGGCTATTCCTTCCTCCTTCCCCTCTCATACATGCTTGTTAGAGCTTCATGATCAGAGCTTTGTGCTATCCCTAGTGAATTTTAAGCTCCTCAAAGAGGGAGATGATAATCTGTTTTGATCTCTTTTGAGTGTTCTGCATTTAGCACAAGATGGGCACATTCTAGATTTACTCAGAATCTGTTGAATAAATAAATGGATCAATGAATGAACCCTACGTTCTAGCAAGTCAATACCTCACTTGTCTAGCACAGCTCCTGCATCTTGATTTATCCACATTTTTGGACGTGCTTTTCCTAATTAGGATCTCTCTTAAACCAGATAACTCCTACGCATCCTTCAAAAGCTCAGGTCAAAGATCACTGCTCTTGGAGTCTTTCTTCCTCCTGGAAGAATGGTGTCCTTGCTCTTCTGCCTTCATTAATGCAGAGGCTTCGTGTATTGTGATACTTTTTTTATTTTTGTCTTTAGCCCAACACAACTACAGCTTTTCAAGTGAAAGTATGCACTATCTTACTTGTGTGTTAGTCCTCAGTGTCTATAGCACCCCACACAGGCTCTCCATCTTCTATTCTTTAGGGAACACCAGGATGAATAATTAAGATGCTACCCTCACAGCAGTTTCTTTCAAGAGGCAGGTCGATACATGGGATCCATACTGTAGGAATGATATATCTGAAATTCCTTCTGGACTAATTAAAGGATGTAATAATTTATGGGTCCTGGGTTGAGGAAGGCAGAACTTCACTAAATGGAGAGAAGGGTTGAAGGCATTCTTGGTGGGAGAAATTACATGAATTAAAATGTTAAAGTGAGAAGCCAGATGTGGTGGCACATGTCTGGAATTCCAGTTACTTGGGAGGTTGGAGCAGGAGGATCACAAGTTCAAGGCCAGCCTGGGCAACATAATGAGACCCTACCTCTAAAAATAAATGTCCAGGTGGATATGCACATAATCATGTGCCTGTGTTCCCAAGGGCGGGTTCTGGAGGGCACTCCCTCTGAATTTGAATACCAGCTTGAATATATAGAGAAAAACAAACTCAGTTTCTCCTATCTTTTTACTTAACATGCAGCAGGTCCAGACATGTAGGGGGGTTTCCTACCCACCAAGCAAGCAATTTATTCTGCAGCAGACATCTGCTGGGTGTCGTCTAATTCAATTTAATTCTGACACTATCCACCTGGGGACAGTATCGCAGCTCCCAGGCTGAGGGCTCAGTCCTCCAGACTGCCCTCACTTCCCTACTTCAGATTCCAGTCACAAGCCCCAGCTCATTTTATCCATGCTTCTGACTGATAGGCTACCAGGCTATCTATCAGGGTTTCTACAGCCCCCTCATTGAGTATGAGTAACTTGCTAACATGGCCCACCGAACAAGGAAATCCTTACTTTTTCTGGGTTATTATAAAGGATGCTACCAAGGCTAGCAAGGAACAGCAGATGAAGAGTTGAATAGGACAAGACATGGGGAAGGGGCAGGAAGTTTCTATGCCCTCTCTGGTAGCACCACCCTCCAGAAATATCCATGTGTTCATCTATCTGAAGCTCTCAAAACCCCATCCCTTTTGGGGATTTTATAGATGTTTCATTACATAGGCATGACTGATGAAGCCACTGGCCATTGGTGGTCAACTTAAACTTCAGCCCCTTCTCCTCCCAGGAGGTTGAGGAGTGGGGCTGAAAGCTGCAGCCCTCTGAGTGCATGACTGACTCCTCTTGTGACCAGCCCCCAGCCTGTATTTATCTAGAGTCTTTCCTAGAAATCAGCCCATGAACATAAGGTCAGCTGTGTTTGAAAGGGCCCGCGAAAACCCAAAGACTGTCTGCTACCTTTATCACTCTGAAGCTGTTTTGGAGCTGCTTCAGGAATCAGGAACAAAAGGCCAAATGTTTTAGCACAAAAGATGCTTATTGCTGTAAGTCATTCAGGAAATTACAAAGATTACAGGGGCTGTGAGCCAGAAACCTTGACAAAAACTGAGGTATGTACAGTCACGCACTGCATAATGACATTGCCATCAGTGATGGACCCCATTCAGGATGGTGGTCCCATAGGATTATAATGGAGCTGAAAAATTCCTATTACCTGGTGGTGTTGCAACACATTATTTATATGTTTGGGGGATGTCCATATAAACAAACCTACTGCACTGCCAGTCATATAAAAGTATGACACATATAATTGTGTACAGTGCATAATACTTGATAATGGTAATAAACAACTATGCTTGGTTAGTATTTATGTTGTATGTACTTGCTATACTATAATTCTTATTATTGGCGTAAAGTGAACTCCTTCAACTTGTAAAAAAATGATTAACTTGAAAAATAATATGCTGTGTTATACTGGCAGCACCTCGGACACCTCATGTTTATCCGCTCTCTTGAATGCATTCTTTTCTCTTGTGCTTGACGTAATCCTGTGTTGGTTCACCCACCTTATCCCTGGGAGCAATAGGTTAGCATGCATATCTTATAGCCTAGCGGTGTAATAGGTTATACCCTCTAGGTTTGTGTAAGTACTCTGTGGTGTTTACAAAATGACAGAATTACCTAATGCTGCATTTCTCAGAATGTATCCCTGTCATTCTCCAACATGTCTGTCAGTTTGCCACACTGTGGGGGCTTATGTGTTGTGATGAGGCTGAATGATATGCCACCAGTATCTCAGACACCAGCAGGGTTACCCATGGTGGACAGGTTTCAGCTGAGCTTCCAGACTAAGACAGATTAGGGAGGAGACACTGGCAAACCACTCCCAAAACAACTAACCATTGAAAACCCTATGGATAGCAAAGAAACACTTTCAGATATAGTGCCAGAAAATGAGCCCCCTCATGTTGGAAGGCACTCAAAAGACTACTGAGGAAGATTTGCCTCCTCAAAGTAGAGTCTACCATGATGACAGAAATGGAGTAAAGCCCTAGGGACCTCCATTTGCTGGTGTGGCACAACTCAAAATGAGGAGAAACAACTGTAAACATCCATTAATAATTGGAGCATGGAATATACCTAGTATGAATCAAGGAAAATTAGAAATCATTAAAAAAGAAATGGAGTGCATAAACATTGATATTCTAGGCATCAGTGAGCTAAAATGGACCAGCATGGACCATTCTGAGTCAGATAATCATATGGTCTACTATGCTGGGAATGATAAACTAAAGAGAAATGGGGTTGCTTTCTTCATCAAAAAAGACATTTCAAGATCTGTCCTGAAATGCAATGTTGTCAGTGATAGAAAAATATCCATAGGTCTACAAGGAAGGCCAGTTAATATGACTATTATTCAAATTTATGCACCCACCACTAAGTCCACAAATGAAGAAAGGAGAGATTTAGACCAGCTTCTACAATGTGAAATAGATCAAACATGCAATCAGGACATACTGATAATCACTAGTGATTGGAATGCAAAGGTTGGAAACAAAGAAGAAGGCTCAGTAGTTGGAAAACATGATCTTGGTGACAGAAACAAAGCTGGAGATTGCATGATAGAATTTTATCAAACCAATGACCTTTTCATTGCAAATACATTTTTTCAACAACATAAATGGAGACTATATACATGGACTTCATCAGATGGAACATACAGGAATCAAATTGACTACATATGTGGAAAGAGACAATGGAAAAGCTCTATATCAAATGTCAAAACAAGACCAGTTGCTGACTGTGGATCAGACCATCAACTTCTCATATGCAAGTTCAAACTGAAGCTGAAGAAAATTAGAACAAGTATACAAGAGCCAAGGTATGACCTTGAGTATATCCCACCTGAGTTCAGAGACCACCTCAAGAATAGGTTTATGCATTAAACACAAATGATAAGAGACCAGATGAGTTGTGGTATGACATAAAAAATATCACTCAAGAAGGAAGCAAAAAGTTATTTAAAAAACAAGAAAAAAAGAAAAGACCAAATTACATGTCAAAAGAGACACTGGAAATTGCCCTTGAACATCGAGCAGTCAAAGTAAAAAGAAGACATGATGAAGTTAAGGATCTGAACAGAAGATTTCAAAAGGCAGCTCAAGAAGACAAAAACAAATATTATAATGACATGTGCAAAGAGCTGGAGGCAGAAAACCAAAAGGGAAGAACACGCTCTGTGTTTTTCAAGCTTAAGGAAGTGAAGAAAAATTCAAGCCTCAAGTGGTAGTAGTGAAAGACTCTACAGGGAAAATGTTAAATGATGCAGGAAACACCAAAAGAAGATGGAAGGAATACACAGAGTCATTATACAAAAGAGAATTGGTAGGTGACCAACCATTCCAAGAGGTTGCATATGAAGAGGAACCAATGTTGTTGAAGGACGAAGTGGAAGCTGCCTTGAAAGAACTGGCGAAACACAAGGCTCCAGGAATTGATGGGATACCAATAGAGATGTTTCAACAGATGCAGCACTGGAGGTGTTAACATGTTTATGCCAACAGATTTGGGAAACAGCCACTTGGCCAACTGACTGGAAGAGATCCATATTTGTGCCTATTCCCAAAAAAAGGGGATCCAACTGAATGTGGAAACTATCAGACAATATCATTAATATCACACTCAAGCAAAATTTTACTAAAGATCATTCAAAAGTGACTGCAGCAGTATATAGACGGAATTACCGGAAAATCAAGTGGGATTCAGAAGAGGGTGGGGAACCAGGGACATCATTGCTGGTGTCAGATGGACATTAGCCAAAAGTAGAGAATATCAGAAAGATGTCTACCTATGTTTTACTGACTATGCAAGGGCATTTGACTGTGTGGATCATAATAAATTATGGATAACACTTCAGAAAATGAGAATACCAAAGCGCCTAATTGTACTCTTGAGGAATCTGTACGTGAACCAGGAGGCAGTTGTTCAAATAGAACAAGAAAACACAGCCTGGTTTGAAGTTGAGAAAGGTGTGCGTCAGGGCTATATACTTTCACCATATCTCTTCAATTTATATGCTGAGCAAATAATCTGAGAAGCTGGAATTTATGAGGAAGAATTCAGCATCAGGATTGGAGGAAGACTCATTTAACAACCTGCATTATGCAGATGACACAACTCTCCTTGCTGAAAATTAAGAAGATTTAAAACATTTACTGATGAAGATCAGAGATCACAGCCTTCAATATGGGTTACAACTAAACATCAACAAAACAAAAATCCTTACAACTGGGTCAGTACGCAACTTCACGATAAATGGAGAAAAGATTGAGATTGTCCAAGATTTTGCCTTGCTTGTCTCTATAATCAACACCCATGAAAGCAGCAGTCAAGAAATCAAAAGATGCATTGCTCTAGGAAAAGCTGTGGCAAAAGATCTCTTTAGAATATTGAAAAGCAAAGATGTCACATGGAAGACGAAGGTGCGTCTGACTGATGCCATGGTACTTTCAGTTGCATCATATGGTTGTGAAAGCTGGAATTGAACAAGGGAGATAGGAGAAGAATTGATGCTTTGGAATTATGATGCTGGAGATGTCTATTGAATATACCATGGACTGCCAAAAGAACCAACAGATCTGTCCTAAAAGAAGTGCAACCAGAGTGCTCCTTGGAAGTGTGAATGGCCACACTGCATCTTACATATTTTGGACATGTAGTCAGGAGAGATCAATCCCTGGAGAAAGACATCATGTTTGGGAGAGTGGCAGGTCAACTAAAAAATGGAAAACCCTCCACCAGATGGGTTGACACAATATCTGTAACAATGGGCTTAAATATAAATAAGATCGTGTGCCTGGCACAGAATTGAGAAGTGTTTCGATCTGCTGTACATAGGGTCGCTATGAGTTGGACTCGACTCGATGACACCTAACAACAACAACAACAACATCCCTGACATTTGGCAATGTACAATTGTATATCATAAATTCCACTAGCTATAAGTTTTCTAAGTCTCAATTTTCTTATCTGGAAAAAAATGGATAATGATAGAACCTTCCTTATAGAGTTACTGTCTCATTAAATGAAGTAATGTACAATATATAAAACACTAATAAGGAAAGAATTTTCATTGTCCTACATGAAATAAAACAATGTACTATATATGAAATAGCATACAATATATAAAATTGTCCCTGGAACATAACAAATGCTCAATAAAACATAGGTGGCAATATCAACAAATTTTATTGAGTACCAACTCCACACTATATCCTGGGCTTGGTGTTGAGGATGCATCAGTGAACTAGACAGACATGGTTCTTGTCCTTACAGAACTAATAGTCAGGATCAGTCTGGTTTAGAACTTTTTCTATTATATTAAGCTATGCTATAGTAACGTATAGAACCAAACACGCATGCCCCAAATATGATGAAGGTTTATTTTTCTCTCAGATGATATTTAAAAGCAGATGTCCTAAGCCAGACACCAAGGCAAACACCTGTAATCTTGGATTCCCAGGAGGCTATGACAGATTTGAGGCCAGAGGCAGCCTGTGCAACTTAGCAAGACCCTGTTTCAAAATCAAAAATAAAACAGGGGCAGGAAGTGTGGCTTAGTGGTAAAGCACTTGCCCAGCATGCAGAAGACCCTGGGTTCAATCTCCCAGTACTAAAAAAAATTTAGGAAAAGAAAAGAAGACAGAGAGAGAAGGACGATGAGGAGGAGGAAAGGCAGAAGAAGAAAGAAAGAAAGAAAGAAAGAAAGAAAGAAAGAAAGAAAGAAAGAGAGAGAGAGAGAGAGAGAGAGAAAGAGAGAGAGAGAGAGAGAAAGAGAGAAAGAGAGAAAGAAAGAAAGAAAGGGAAAGAAAGAAAAGAAAAGAGAGAGAGAAGAGAAGAAAAGGTCTATATCCTAGTTGGTAGGTGGCTGTATTCCAAACAATGACAGAGCAACCCTAATTCCTATCACCCTCCTGGTTCCCAAATCCCACAGACTTCATCATTTACATCAGGCACAGTAAGAGGAGAGAGTGGATTCAAGGGACACATCCTCTTCTTCAAGACTTTGGCGCAGAGAGTATATCACTTCTGCTCACATCCTATTGGCTAGAACTTAGTCACATGGCCACGTGTAATGCAAAAGGAGGCTGGAAAATGCAGTGAGCCTGTGGCTCTAGCTTTCACTTAGGAGAAATTATGAGCTTTCGTGAACAGCTAACTGCCTATTTATTTATTTATTTATTTATTTTATGTATTTTTTTTTTTTGATACTGGGGGCTGAACCCAGGGCCTCACGCTTATATGCTTTGCAAGTGCTGGACCACTGAGCTACACCCCCAGTCCATTTTTTTACTTTTTGATACAAGGTCTCGCTAAATTATGCAGACTACTTCTGGTCTCAAACTTGCGATCCTCCTGCCTCCGCCTCCCAAGTCGCTGGGATTACAGGTGTGCACTGTGGAGGCCTGGCAAGAATCTTCATCTTTGACAAGTGGAAAATGAGACAGAGAGAAATGCCAAAGCTCTAGGAGTTGCAAACTAGTGACTCACGGGCCAAATCTGGCTGCCCTAGACAAAGCATTTGCTTTCCAGTTAGCCGTGAGCCCAGCACTCTCTGCATCTCAAATCTGACCCAATTCACATTTAGTGCCATTCACCTGAGCCCTAGAGACATGTGAGCTGTAACTCCTGCTTCCACATATCTTCCCAGGATTCTGTCATTCATTCTCAGAGATTTAATACTACTCTTATGCCCTGGCTCCCAAACCTATGTGTCCCTTCCAGAGTTTTCTCTTGTTCTTCAAATATGCATATCTCTCCACTTGCTGCATAGCTCCACTTGGGTGTCCCCCAAATACTCCTGATCTTTGTCAAAACAATAAAGCTTAATCCATTGTCTTTCGTCCCAAATCTATTCTGCCTCCTGTCACAGGTTCCTCAGAGAATGGCCTCACCATCCACCAAGTGAGCACAGAGACCTGAGGATCACCCTCATTCACCCACCATCCACTTCTTTTGCTCCACAGCATACTGAAATTCTGTGAGGGCAGGAGTTTTGTCCTTTTCAGGATTTTTGTGTTTAAACTCCAGTGCCTTAGACATCAAGTAGTAGTCAGTAGGCACCCAATGAATTGCCTTTGCTCAGATTCTCATCATTTCTTTTCTTTTCTTTTCTTTTTCCAGGACTGGGGAGTTGTACCTGAGCCTCATACATGCATTTTGCAAGTGCTCTACCACTAGCCTGTACCCTTAGCCTGTTTCTTACTTTGTATTTTGAGACAGGGTCTCACTAAATTATGTAGGCTGTCTCTGGCCTTGAACTTGCAATCCTCCTGCCTATGCCTCCTGAGTCACTGGGATTAAAGGTGTGCACCATCATACCTGCCTCTCTTATTTCTTACCTGGATCCTGCACTGTCTGCCAAACTAACTTCCCCGTCTCCAGTGCTGCCTTTCTCCCATATCCACTACTGACATATGTTTTATGATTCTACTTTACCTTCAGAATCAAGTCCAAGTCTTCAGCAGGGCCTGAAAGGACCCTGGGATCTGACGTCTGCTTTACCTCAGCCTATGCATGCCAGCCACACCTTCACTCACACTGTTCCCTCTGACCCCCTGGCTAATTCCTACCCACCTTTCAAGGTGCAATGTAACTGTCGTCATCTTCTAGGAGTCTTCACTGCGAGCAACATCCTCTCCAGGAAACAATCCAAACAAAACTGTGCTTTAGGAAGATTAATGGCATCTGTGGGGCATCCATTAAAGTTATGATACACTCCCGTTAGGAAGAACAATGGCCTGGAGGAGAGTGAAAGATGGACTTAAAAAGTTAGACAGGGTGTGTGTGTGTGTGTGTGTAGTGTGTTTCTTTAAGGGTAAATCTAGTTCCTGCATATGAATGAGAACATGTGATATTTCTCTTTTTGTAATTGGGTTATTTTGCTTAAAATGATGATTTCCAGTTCCATCCATTTTGCAGCAAATGACATAATTTCATTCTTTACTGCTGAATAATATACCACATATAAATATACACAATTGTGTATATGTATGTTCCTCTAAGTAAATCCTATAAATATATATAATTGTATGTATAAATATAAATATGTTGTTTGTTTTTGTTAGGTGCTATAGAGTCAGGTCTGACTCATAGAGACTCTCATAGGATTTTCAATGGCTGATTGTTTTGGAATTGCTTCAGGAGTGTATTACCATATCCTTCTCCCATATAAATATATAAAATATAAATATATGCAATTGTATATATCTAAGATTCAAAAATATAAGGGGACCCATCATGGAAGGAGGGCAATATTAGGAGGAGGAGAATGATGGGAAAATTGGGAAGAGGATGGGGAGCAACATTGAGGGGTAAAGAGGGAGTGTAAATTACAGGACGCAACTCTCTGAAAAGCTCCATAATGAATCTCACAATACGGTTACTATACAATAATCATTATATGTTAATCAAAAAGTTGTAAAATGCTTAAGAAGATGGAAGTACCAAGCACCCTGATTTGATGATTGTACACTGTATATATGACCCTGCAGCCACGGCCTTGTGGCACTCGATCCCATCAGATCTCAGAAGCTAAGCAGGGTCGGGCCTGGTTAGTACTTGGATGGGAGACCACCTGGGAACATCAGGTGCTGCAGGCTTGGGAGACGGACCCGGCAACCCACTCTCAAAAATCAATCTGCCATTGAAAACCCTATGAACAGCAGAGAAGCACTGACAGTGGTGTTTCACCTATTGTACATAGGATCGCTATGAGTTGGATACGGACTCGACAGCACCTAACAACAACAACAACAACATTATATATATGAATTGAATTATCACTCTATACCCCCAAAATATGTACAATTGAATTCTAATTAAAAAGATGGAAAAAAAGTCAGATTGTGATCACTTAAACACTTCAGTATAAATTGAGAAGACACCTTTCAGTACACCATAGATTTTTCTCAGTTTGAATCCTCAGGTTTCCCTGTCAATACAGTAGCCACTAGACATAAATGACTAATAAGGTCTTGAACGGGAGAAGGACCTGGCAATCCACTCCCAAGGCAATCCCAAAACAGTCAGCCATTGAAAACCCTATGAGGGTCTCTATGAGTTGGATACTGACTCGACGGCACCTAACAACAACAACGTCTTGAACAGAGACTGTCTAAATTGAGATGTTTTGAGAGGATAAAATAGATGCTAGGTGTCAAAGAACCAGTACAAAAAATGGGGGGAGGGGGATGTAAAAATATCTCATGGTATCGATTACATGTTAAAGTGAGGCTATTTTGGATAAAGTGGGTCATCAAGACTATTTTACCTATTTCTTTCTTTCTATATTTTTTCTTTCTCTCTTCTTTCTTTTCTGATGCTGAGGATTGAACTCAGGGCCTTGCACATGCTACACAAGTGCTATACCACTGAGCTACACCCCCCCCCCTTATAACTGTTCCCATTTATTTTTTAATGTAGTTATTGCATGAAAATATTTCTACAGCGTGCATTACATCCATTGCACAGCCCTGCCTGTAGGAAACACGGAGGAGATGATTTGATCCTCCCAAGTGTGGAGCTACCCTAAATACCTGAAAATACTCTATGTCTGTCTGGATTTTGGCCATATCCACAGAAAGCCATTCCATAGTTTTTCTGGATTTGTACTTTAAGTATTTCTTTTTGTTTTAAATGTTTGTTTGCTTTTTTCCCTCAGAAAAGCTTCTTACACCAACCTCAGCCATTCCCCTTAGGTAGCCTAAGAAACATATGTCTGAGGACCATTCTGTAGTCAGAGCTAAAGGAAAGGCATAAAGTAAATGGTGGCCTCCCAGACAGGACTTTAGCATCCTTGCTCATCGAGCAACCTAGATCTCTAATAGGGGCCCTGAGGATTTGCCCAGTGCTCAGAGCCACAAAAACACATGGGCTTCATAATACAAGAAAATATAGGGAAATAAATTTATGACCCGGGGGAAGGAGAGACATTCATAGGCCATCAAAAAGCAGATTTCATAAAAGAAAAGCTCAATAATATGACAACAACAAAATTTGACACTTCTGTTTGAAAATATATACATGTACATACACAAAGAGATCATAAACAGTGTTCAAAAGTCGAGTAATAGCCCAGGAGAAGAAAGTAGATTTCAAAAGATTAGTATTCAGTAAGTTTAAAGAGCTTCAAGGAGCTGAAGTTATAGCTCAGTGGAACTGCACTTGCCTAGCCTGCAGGAGGCCCTGGGTTCAACACAAACACACACACACACACCAACTTTTAGTTTTAAAAAATTGGATATTATTTGCCTAATTAATTTAGGCAAAACAAAAGATTGGTAACATTTAAAATTGCAATATCAGTGTTGGCTAAGATGAGGGGAAATAACTTTTGAAATACCACTTGTGTAAATCAATGTCTATCTGGGGGGCAACTGGTTTTAGCTATTAAAAATAAAAATATGCATATATGACATACTATGATGCCCTTCCGCTTATAGGATCCACTTTAGAAGAACACGGGCACACAAGGAAGCATGCTCACTATTCTTGTAGAAAAATAATGGGAATGTCCACCAATAAGTAGGCTGGAGGATGCACCCAATTCAGAAGGTTTGGCAGCAATTAAATCAGGTAAAGCAGTTTTGTATGTATAGGCCATAACAAATCTCTAAGATATATTGTTCAGAGCAAATGGCAAGTTTCAGAATGATGTATGTGATGGGGTCCCACATACGTTTTAAAAACATATACACAGAATATAATATGTGTGTGCATAAAATCCCTCTGTATGTTTTCCAGGGGTACAGATGTGTGTATGTGTGTCCATAAAGACAGGTCTTAACAAATCCTCACTCAGCTGAAAGCAATGGATCCATCCTGGAAGAACACAGACTTTTCCAGAGGGAATGTCAAAGGGGGAATTTAGCTTCATTTTGTACTGATTTTACAGGAATTTAGTCACATCTTTCTAAGTTATGCAGTTACAATGTAAAGCTTTTAAAAGTGAAGGGGCATGGGCTGGGATCATGAAATCCTTGTTCCTCTTTAGACCTTTCCTTTACCTGCCTTTGTCTCCTTTCTGCGGACCCAGCACCAGGACAACGTCTGTGATTCTCTGTCCCCTGCACCCTTTATCCCTAAGGCCTGTGAGGATGAAGATGCCCCTGGCCAAGGAGTGGAGAGGAGCACCTGGCCTACCATGTGTGCTTTCCATGGCATTACTTCTTTCACTTCCAGGAAGCTTCTAGAAGAAAACATAGCTCTCACAAGGGTGGCAGAGCCTTTTGCTAAATTCCCACGTTGGATCCTAAAGGTCGCCTGTCACCCTGTGGGGGCTTTGCAGTTATTTGTCTTCCTAACACCTACGAGAGGTAAGACCTAGCTCCCTCTCATGAGCAAAAGGAGGTCAGGGGGAAGGGACTGGCCAGCTTCCCAGCTCACGGAGCTCTGGGGAGTTGGCATTTTGTCTGGAATTGCCACCTGTCCAGCCTGTCAGTCACGGTTCATGGCAGCCAGAATACCCAAAACAGGAACTTCCTCCCTTAATTATGTTGAGCCATGCAAAAGTGTGACTGAATTTTACTGCCTCAATCAGTTCCTTGTAATGATTATCTCCAGAAAATAATCTAGCAAATGGTATTTACGGAAACTTGTGGTTCCTCTCAAATGCATTGGAGGAATCTGGTGACTCTTGTCCAGGGTAACCCATCCTCGGCTAGACTGAGCACTGAGTTGGAGCAGAGGTGCTGGTCTGTCATCCCACAGACATGGCCTCTTAAGTCGAGGTCAAAAAGCCACCTGTCCAGAATTGGTATGGTGCTTTATAAAAGGCAGATTCCTTGGTCCTACTAAATCAGAATCCCTGGGTGTGGGCCCAGGAATCTGCATTTAAAGCCTTCTCCCCTGGTGATGTTTGTGTACACTAAAGTTTCACCCTAACCATGTGGGGAATGAACCAGAGACGAGAATGCTCTGGTAAGAATGCTCTTTGACCTCATCGATGGTAAAGATACATTTCTATCACAGGCATACACACACAGAAGATGATGCAGACATGTGGCAGGTGAGAGAGAGATGCCTCAGGCAAGAGGGAGAAAGAAAGAGACAGGACCGAGTAGGGGAGGCGCTGCTCGTTCATTATCCTCTTTGGAATCTGGTATGGTTGGTGAAAGCCCAGGTTACAGGTGATAACATAGAAATGTTTAAGTAAGGCAGTCTAGAGTAGCAGTGACTTCAGTCATCTGAAAGGCATTCTGCAGGATAGTCAGCATTCTTTGTCATTGTTCCAACCAACCAGCCTAGTGTCTGATTCACAAATCATCCTGGGAATGTATAATACTTACAGTCAGAGAGAAGTCTCTGGAGCAAAACGCATCGCCTATTCAATGCCTATGACATCACTATTCAAGTCTATGTCAAAAAGGGGTTTTGTCTGATTAATTTTCATTATCTGTTGTCACTCAATTAATGAAAGCTGATACTATTAATGAGTGTGTGAACGAGACAGTGTCTTCATTGCCACATCTGAAACATTCCCAGCTTTTTCAGAGTAGAATAGCCATGACCCAAAATGCGGCCTTTCTTCATTGTATGGAAATACAACTCTCTCTAAGTGCCTCAGTACAAAATTATTATGTGTCAGCTGCTTGCTACTCAGAACACAATATGAGGCCTGTACTTGAGTTGCTGCTATTTTATATGCGCAGAATGCTAGCTTTCTTTCTTCGGTGAAGTTGATTGAATAGAGGGAAGTTTCAATACCATATTTCTTGGTCTGAAAGTGTGATTGTTTTAGTAGCCAGTATAAACTATAAGACTTGACAACCCCATTTAAGAAATATTGTTTAGAAGAAATTAAATTTGTCTAAGTGGAACCTTTGACTCAAATACCTTTCAAACACTGAAACCATATTCACAAAGAGACATTCCCATTTTCTCCACTGAGGAAGAAATGGAGACATTTTTCGATTGTTGTTTTGCCCATCCGGATAGAAAAGGAAGGCTGTGCGCTTGATAAGAAAAATAGGTTACACCTGGCATCCTAGAAGTCACCCCCTGCTTACTGAAGAAGCTCCTCTTTGTTCCAATCCTGAAGTGCAGCGTTGTTTTCTTGAGCCCATGCTCCGAGTTAAACCTGGGTTAGACTATGGATCCCTTACACTTGATCTTGTGATTGTGAGACCTATACAAATGCAAGCCTACAACACAATCAGACCCTTATTGGCTTAAATCTCCATGAATAGGAAAGAAGCCACTTGATCTTACACAAGTATTGCTTGGTGGCTTTCTCTTTTACACTTACTGTTAAGTTATAAGATGAAATCGCTAACTTATCAGTCTGTCAGTATTTGCTACTTTAGAATATACATTTAAGAATTTAAAAAAATACTGTGCCCTAAAAAGCACTTCTTGTGATTCAGCAATTCCTCTTCAGAACTGAAAGAGATATTGCATACCCATATTCATAGCAGCATTATCCACAAGAGCAAAGGTTGAAGCAACCTGGATGTCCATTAATGTACAAACAGAGAAATAACACATGGTGTATACATACAATGGACTGCTACTTAGTCTTTAAAAGGAAGGAAATTGTGACATGCATTATGATATGGATGGATCTTGAGAACATTATGCTAAGTAAAATAGACTGTTTCAAAGAAGACAAAGAGTGTATGATTACTTATATAAGGTACCCAAAATAATTCAGTTCATAGAGACAGAAGCTAGAATGGTGTTACTAAGGGAGGAGGAAATAAGGAGTTATCATTTAATAGATATGTTGTTGTTGTTATTGTTGTTAGGTGCCGTCGATTTGGTGTCAGACTCATAGTGACCCTATGTATTACAGGCGAAACTCTATTATTCCTGCTTCTCTGCTATTCATAGGGTTTTCAATGGCTGATTGTTTTCTGGGAGTGGGTTGCTGGGTCCTTCTCCCAAGCCTACAGCACCTGGTGTTCCCAGGCAGTCTCCCATCCAAGTACTAACCAGTCCCAACTCTGCTTAGCTTTCGAGATCTGACAGGATCAGACACCACACTGGTAAGGCTACAGGCTTAATGTAGAGAGAGTTTCATTTTCTGCAAGATGCAAAGTGTTCTGGAGATGGACAGTGTTAATGATTGTACAACATGTGAACATATTTAATGCCACTGAACTGTATATTTAAAAATGATTAAGTTAGGAAATTGTATGCTATGTATATTTTACCACTATTTAAAATAATAATTTTAAAAATATTTCAGATTTTATGCCACATGTCTCAATAAGAGAAACTTCAACTTTTTCCAGGAAGTGTTCAACGCTTTCCACATGACTTTCAAAGTAAATACATTATTTTCTTAGTTTCCTGGGTTGTTCAGGAAACCAAATTTCTGATCACTGTTCATTTGAAGAAAGCATGTCTTCCTCCTCCTTTCATGCTATTTCTCCCCAGCACTGGGTAATCATCAGGTTTGCTAATTTTCTGTGCTGATCTGTGGCTTCATTGCTGTGGTCTTTGTCTGAAATTTAGGTGAGTAGTTGCAAGCTTTGTTAAGCTTGAGAAATGGTAACTGGGTACTAATAAATCTTTATGTTGAAGAGCCTATATGTCTCTGTGTTGACTTAACATATTTTTATTCTTTATAAGATTAATGTTCCACCTAGTTCACAAAACTGTACACAGAATCAATAGCCCAAGGCCTGCTGAAGTGCCTGGATACAGTACACAGGATCATAGGTGGTCCTAGTAGATATTTGCTTATGACACAATAGCAAAAAGTAGAGCCAGTGGACCCAAAAAGGACCTGCTCAGCTCTGTCCCCTGGAGTACTAGGTTTCTGTCTGCCTCAGGAGTGACAGAAGATAGAGCTAAACCCCCATTTCTAAGTCAGCTGGTGAAGATGCATTTGCATATATTTTATATATACTCTGTGTTTTTTTAACTACATGGATCCATTCTGGAAGCCCCCTTAGGCAATTTCATTGTTGGGTAAACTTTGCGAGTGTCCTTGCACTATGGTAAATGGCATAGGTCAATCATTTCACGAGGCTTCTTGATGGAATCAAGAGACAAGATAAGCTTGAGATGCATGAGGCTGCTTAGCATGACATACTGTGTTATAGCAAATTTTTCTTTTTATAAGAAGAAAAAGCAATAACGAAAAGTATAGTATAGTACATATATATATCCCTGTAACATAGTCATTCATTATCATTATCAAGTATTATGTTCTACCCATAACTGTATGTGATATACTTTTATAGGACTGGCAGCATAGCAGGTTTGTTTACTCTGGCATCACCACAAACACATGAATAATGCATTGTGATAAGGTGTCACTAGGTAATAGGAACTTCTCAGCTCCATTAAAATCTTATGAGGTCACTATTATACATTTGCCTGCAGCCGTACCACTGTGGCATCTGATCCTGTCAGATCTCAGAAGCTAAGCAGGGTTGGACCTGGTTAGTACTTGGATGAGAGACTAACTGGGAACAGCAGTCGGCTGTATGCTTGGAAGAAGGATCTGCAAACCCACTCCCAAAAAACAATCTGCCATTGAAAACCCTATGAATAGCAGAGAAACACTAAGGATACTGTTTCAGCTATTGTACATAGGGTTGCTATGAGTTGGACACTGACTCCACAGTACCTAACAACAACCACAATTGTATATTCAGTCTGTCATTGACCAAATCATTGTTATATACCACAAGACTTGATTGTATTGGGGTCCTGCTCACTTCCCAAGAAGTTAAAATCCACATGCTTTGAAAATATGTTGCTTAACTCTGCACCTTCCTGCTTCCCAACTGTCCTAATTCCATGTGGGGATTCATGTAGCTACAAGGAGGCAAGATCCCCTTTTGGCAATGAGAATGCACCTCGCACTATACTATGTAGGACAACCAATCTGTGCGTTGATCCTCTGGCCCATTGATTGGTGATGAACACGTGACAGAAGAAATTGTGGTTAGAGAAATTGCAGGACTCTGGCACCGATAAATTGTCACAAAAATCTTCTCCTGCTGCATGTGACTGTGGGCATGCAGCCCCAGAGAACAGCTGGAAGCCATCCTGAATCCTGCAGGGTCTTCCAAAGTCTGCCTAAGGGGAGGCCACATTCAGGAAGCAGGGCCAAGAAATGGTGACAGAAATATCAGCTCCTGGTACATTGCTTGAGCTAACCCTGGGGCTTTCCCAGTCTTTGTGGGCTTCTCAATTACATGAGCCAGTAAATTCTCTTTATTATTTCACTCAGGGTGAGCAAGATTTTCTGTAACTTAGACCCAAACACATTCTAACTGAAGCCCCTTGATCCACATGAAATTCCCCTTTCATTTTACAGACAAAGAAGCTAAGTCTCAGGGATGCTATGTAGATGGTTGAGGGAATTAGCCTTCCCTGTCCCAAACCTTTTTCTTTCTACAATCCTAGCCAATCAGCATGTTTATGATGGGTTTGGCAACAGTGGACACAATGTTATATTTCCTTCCTAACAGCCACTCCTCAGATGTGCTCTGAAATCCTGAAACCGATTTCCCTCCAGTTTGACATCTGGCAACCAATGTCATTGCTGCATAGCCGTTTTGTGTTATGGCCCCTGGTGATTCACTAGAAAGAAGAGAGGATCAAATAATTAGAGACGGTGGGGGGAGCGCATTTAAGGCTTTTACATAATTTACAGCTAGTTTGCCAACAACTTAATGCTCAATTATGTATGCTGCTTTGCTGTTTTCTTCTCAGCTTATCATGTGCTTTCCTTTCTTGGCAATTCCTCATCGCCATTCCTTATCTTTCAAAAGCACAGTCTCTGTCTTGTCACCTGAAGTTTTGGGCCTCCCTCGACAATTTGAATGTCCAGATTCTGTGGGTTCTTGCTCTCTAACGCTGAAATCTCTTCCATTTTTATCCATGTCTATCTCCCTCACCCAAAGAGTGATCTGATCTATCCCTAGCTCTAACATTACTTTAAAAAAATCCATATTGAATCTCCAGGGAAGGAAAAGAAGGGAGAGAGGAAGACACATGTATTATGCTAGGGGAGATACTGGGGCTTTACAAATATTTTCCCAATTCTCACAACAGTACATGGGAAGTTTTTGTTGTTGTTGTCGTTGTGAGGTGCTGTCGAGTTGGTATCTGACTCATAGTCACCCTATGTATTACAGGTGAAACACTATTGTCAATGCTTCTCTTCTATTCATAGGGTTTTCAATGGTGGATTGATTTTTGAGAGTGAGTTGCTGGGTCCTTCTCCCAAGCCTGCAGCACCTGGTGTTCCCAGGCAGTCTCCCATCCAAGTAGTAACTAGGCCCAACCCTGCTTAGCTTCAGAGATCGGACAGGATCAGTCACCACAGGGCTACGGCTGCACATGGGAAGTAGGTGGTAAAATCCCAGTCTACAAACAAAGAAGCTGAGCACGGGTGAGTTGTAGGGTTGAGTTACAAGCCTAGGTGTGTAGAGTTCCAAAGACATCTCCTCCCCATGCTGGAGATGGGCAATAGTTTTCGCCCCTTTTGCATGATCTCTGAATGACAATGACCACCTGGATCTAGTATTGAGAAGACCAAGGCCTCATTCAGGCTGAGAGGGAAGTAGACATGTTTACCAAATTTGTGAAGGAGAAGAGTGATGGGCCGCACACCACATGCTTCCCACCTCTGTGTGTCCCTGCACAGCCGCGTCTAGGAAGGAGAGGAGGTGCCCCAGGAAACGTAGCTATAAACTTTGTCAACTGGAAACTATTGAGGAAAAATGGTTTTGCTTAAAGGTGAGTTTGCATTTGGAGTTTATATGTGAGAAAACTGGAAGTCCCACAGTTAATCATTGTCTGTTAGGAGGTAAATTATAAGCCAGAGCAGGGGACAATTCAAGGCCAGCAACTGAGCAGTGCCCTTTTGTATGGAATACACTGAGACAGCATCCTTACCTCCCTTTCCAGACCAATTTTGACACATATGGGTGTGAATATCACCCCCGGAGGTGATTCAGGAGGAATCAGCTCACATAGCACCGCATAGGCTGACTCCTGGGGTCTTTACGTCAAAGCACACACTGTGGCACCTGACCAAGCAGTGAAAAATGGTCAGTTTTCTCTCAAGAGACAGAGATGCCAGGAAAGGAAAGAGGGCACAAGTTAGCAGGTATGGAAAATACTGCTGTGTAGACGTGTTCTTCAGGCATAATCCTTATTTGTATGGTAGACAACACTGGCGGTTCCATGGTGACATGCCTAATGGTTGCAGAGATGGTGGTCCTCAAGTGGAGGTCATTCAAGATATTCAGAGGGAGAGGCTGAATGCATAAATATTTAGTGAATGAATGAACGAGCAAGACAGTTTAAATTAGGACAAATGATGGACTGAGAAGATCTAGGGCATATTTGTTTCATTTCTTCATCTGCTGAATATATACCATACTCATCTGTCTGAAAACAAATCTGTGATTGTCAAAGGCAGGAAGGCAGATTGAGAGTCCAGTTAAAGGTAGGCATCTTTGTGCTGAAAGAAACCAGAGTGTGAATGATGAGCTTCATCAGGAGACAACAGGCATCTGTCCAAGGAATGGATGCTGAAGGTGAGCAGGACGTTGAGTTAGTGAAACTCTTCTGTTGGGGCAGATGGTGGGTTTATATGAACATAAGAAAAGAGAGAAATCCCCATGAATGGACAACAATGGATCTGAAGGTAGACTTTGAAACAGACAAACTGAAGCCACCCAATCTCTGCAGATGGTTAAGTACGGTCTCTAGGGTATGGAGCCTGCAGCTGTATCCCTGAGGCATGTGATCCCATCAGATCTCACAGCTAAGTAGGGTCAGGCCTGGTTAGTACTTGGATGGGAGACTGCCTGGGAACACCATGTGCTGTAGGCTTGGGAGATGGACCTGGCAACCCACTCCCAAAAATCAATCTGCCATTGAAAACCCTATGAACAGCAGAGAAGCACTGACAATAGTGTTTCACCTGTTGTGTATAGCTGAGTCAGATACCAACTTGATGGTTACCTAACAACAACAACTAGGGTATGGAACTGTCATTGTCATCTGGGAGCTCTGCAAACCAACCAGTGAATACCTGGATCCTTCCGCCAGAAATCTGAATTCAATTGGTCTGAAATTGGACTCAGAAATCAATGTTTTCCAAAAGATCTGCACGTGGCTCTAATGTGCCACTAAGGCTGAGAAGCTTCACTCTCGCCAAAACTCAAAGCTGGTGAATCTCCAGGATTTTAGGGCTGGACTATGAAATTTCAAAGGAACTCAAAGAGACCTGTAGGAATTCCTGACCCAGACCATGCAAATCCTTGATTTCTCATCAGCCCCTATTCTCAAAGTCTGACAAATTCTCTATGAGAGTGTTCCTGGAGGAGCCACTAGGAAGTGCAATTATGGAACCAGAAGGGTGTAGTAAGACAAAGAACAAAATCTTAGAACCTGATGCTGAGGAGAAGGACAATCACACTGGGGGGTTGGCCTGGTGGACAGAGCACTAGGCCAGGCATCAGGAGTCCCATCTTTCACTGTGACCCTGGAACTACCATACTCTGAAATCCTGAGCAAGTCACTTCACTTCTCTTGTCTAAGTACTGTCACACACCCACTGCTATGTTAAGTTTAAAGTTTACCTCCTTCTACTCATATGATTCTCTGAGCCTACTTCTATTCCTAAAAATCCCTGCCAAAGGGAGGTCTCTAGGCTGCTCTGTTTCCTGCCTCTATGGGATAGGAGGTGGAAAGGGAAATAGCCTAAGAAGAAGAAAGTAGAAAAGGCAAGTATAGGTTATTTGAGCTTTTAAGAGACATTGACAGGGTTCTATACCAAGAGTCTATAAAGCAATCTAAAACTTGTTTGGTTCAGGTAAGAGGACTTATTTAAACTGAAGCAGCAGAGGTAACTGAGTACTTCTGTGGTCAAAGAAGAATCTAACATCACCACCATCATCAAAATGATAGCGGATATTTGTACAGCATTTTACAGTTTATGAAGTGCTTTTACATAGTCATAATTGCTACCACATAGTACTTTATAGGAAAAAGACATTTTTAGGCATCCCCACATGCCATCAAAGCAATCCTGAAACAATCAGCCATTAAAGCCCCTATGAGGATTGCTATGAGTCAGACGTGATTCGACGACACCAAGCAACAAGAACAACTATAAGAGTAGATATTGGCTTAAGATATGAATGGACTGATATACAGGACCATTGAGGAAGGAAGATAGGAAGAGATTTACCACTAACTACTGAAAAACAAACATCTCAGAAGACCAGGTTTACATTCATCAATGCACTGTGTACAACTTCAGGGCCTCCAGACCATGGTCAGAAGCAGAATTTCGGCCACGGGGTCCCCCTTACCTTCCTGAGCAGTGTGCCTCTTCCTCATCACAAGCGAATCCTTACATTGCTTCTCCTCCCCCTTGCTTTCCATTAACACTCAGTCCCCCTGCCCCTTCTCTCTAGGGGAATCCCAGCTTAGGAGTCAGAAAGTCTGGGCCCCCACCCCAACTCTGCCATTTATTTACCTCACTCCATCTGACCCTCCCTTTCCTCACCCAGAGCAAAGTGGAACCAGCTCTTGCCTACTTCACTAGGTCAGGCTCAAATAACATACCTAAAAATGGCCTGAAATGTTCAAAAGCACAACCCAGAAAGACTGAAAGAATGTAAGCCATTCTTATTTGGGGGCTTAGAAGAACCAGGGATTTGGTCTCATTGACTTTAGGTCATGTCAGTGCCATGCTGACCTCATGACCCCTCTAGGATGCCTACTCCTGGTCACACAGACCTGTGGACACATCCATCCTGGAATTGTTCCCAAGATTTCCCTGACTGTTGCACCCTGGTTTGCCACAGTCTTCTTGTGGGCTCTGTTTTGACTGCTCCAACACTCCATCTCTCACCCACACCTGCCCTGTGCCTCACCTGAGTTGGGTATTTCTTGAGGAAACACTAGATATTTTTTCTAAGGACCCATAATCATATTTAGGAGGATAAATCAGCTGCCCAAAGAAAAGAAATATTATGCCTTATCAAGCCAAATATGAAGGGAATTTTTGAAGTGCCAGCTAAAGTTTACATCCAGCTGCCTTCTTTGTCCCTCCCTTGGAACAACAACCTTCTCTGTCAAATATCTTATCTTCTAATTAACCCTTAACTATGACATAGGCTACCTCTGGTCTCAAACTCACAATCCTCCAGCTTCAGCCTCCTGAGTCGCTGGAATTACAGGCATGCATTATGGCAACCAGCTAAACTTGGATTTTTAATCTGAACATGCAAATATGATCTCACCCCTGTCTTTGGGAAGGAGAGGTACTACGTTGTTAGGCAGTTTATTATGCAGAAATAGGTACGTAATAAGGTCTTACAGCAGCAGCACAAGCTCAGGAGCCGAATGTCTCTCTCAAAATTCAAAATTTCCAATCTGAGCCTTGAAGAATGAATAGTGGTTCACCTAGAAAGAAGAGTAAAGGACACAGCGTGTTCACCAATCAGAGGCTACACGGCAGCACTTGAGCTCCTTGAAATAGGCTTCAGCCGTGCAAAGAGGATGAAGAGGATGCTTAGGGAGCAGAAGTTGGTGCAAGCACAGGCCACAGGGGCTGCACTATAGGGTGTTGTTCATGTCACGTTTAAGATGGGAATCTATACTATAAGTAAGAAGGAGATGCTGAGCAATAATGAGCCAAGGCAGTGACAAGGGACCGGTGTAGATTAAAAAAGAAAAAGGAAAAAAGACGTAAGACTTACAGAGACGGAAACTTCTCAGGAGGTTTATCACTCTAGTGAGAGATGCTGACAGCGTGAAACTGGGTGGGAATGATTGGGATAGAGAAGAGGGGACAAGACAGAAAAGAAAAAACTGCGGTTGAACACAAATTGTGGGGAGGACAGAGAGGAGAGGGGGGAGAGAAAGGAAAATCCTGACATGAGTGACACTCATTTGTTGGTATTTTATTCTCAAGACACAGGATAAGACCTGGAATCTACGAGGAAAACTTTAAAAAATATATAGAATCTTTTTTTCTTTTTTAGACCTGACAATTAATTCTACCTAAGGAGACAGTCTAAGCTCTCCTCTCTGAGTGTGCAGGTATAAAAGACTTTTGCTACCAGGATGTTGTGAACACCTGTGGACTACTGAGACCCGGAAGCTCTCAGCGGGCAGAGAGCTTGTGGCTGCACCCCAGAGCCCCCAGGCCCCAGAGAGGAGGGGGAGCCGTCACCTCTGCAGGTCCTGGAAGGCTGCACAATCCCACGTGCAGGCAGGGGGCAGGACAGCTCGGCAGAGAAGGAGCCTCTCATCTGTCACCAGCAGAACGTGCTTCTCCCTGCCCTTCACCGGCTCTCCTTTATTTAAAGGCTTCTCAGGTTCCTTTGCCAACAGCCTCCGGAAGGAGCTCAGGCTGCTGCCTGCAGAGGTGAATGCAGGCTCACGTTTTATTGATGGTGCTTAATCATGGTCTCTATCACAGCTCAAGCTCTGCCTTTGTTTCTAAAGGTCACACGTGGGAAAACGTCCCTCACTGTGTTGAAATGAGCAGGGAGGCAGAGATGAGTCCATCAATAAGCAGAACCTTAGAACTCAGAGAAAGAACTTGCCTGGTTGTGTGTAAGTGAGCCACAAAGGAGTCAGAGAGTGATAGCGGGGATGGTGGCAGGTGAAGACATTTCTACACACATTTTGACGCCTTGGGTACCGTCCTATTTAAATAGCACGTGTTGCTCAGCACTTCTTTTGCCAATGTTTTTTATTCACACCTGTCTCCTCTCTGAAAAATGAAAACTTCATGAGAGCAAGGCTATATTTAGTCTCACTCATCTCTCATCTCCAGAGCCCAGGGCAGAACTGGGTACTTGGTAAACACTGAACAAATGAATGAGCAAGTGATGGTGACCCAAGGTGGACTCTCAGGGAAGTGGCAAAGGCTTTCCCACCCAGTCCATCCTGGCTCACCACGTGGCTCATGTTCATTTCACAGCCACGCCAGTTAGAAACTCAGGAGGGAAATAAGCTTCCTTCCAGACATCTCTGGGCATTCGTGGCTGTTCATATTTTCCCTGATCCCCACTCTACCTGCATTCCCAGGACAAGCAGTTCACAGTCCCCACCACTGAGGAGAAGGGCATTAAGAGCAGTGGAGAATTTGGGGACAGGACAGCCTCGAAGAGGCCATGAAGTCTTGGGTTTAGGACCAGCGGGGAAAGTTCCAGGAGCCAGAGAGAAGAGGCGTAAGCATGTTTGATGCCGATTGTGTTTATTTATAAGCTTTCTGCACAGGCACACTTGTGCCCTAGAAAGACCATCGAGTTTCTCCTTCTTTTACATTCCTGGGCCTCATGCTCCATGATGTTGGAACTTGGGCCCAGTCTAGCTGCCTTATGCATTCATTTATGAATTCAATTAGCCAATGTTTATTGAGCACAAGTTTGTGCTGGAAAGGGCACCTCTGTGTTCTCAAGTTCTGACCGGTAGATTCCAAAAGTTTTTGTGATCTACTGGATAAAGTATGGTTGTCCAAGAACAATGACATTATGATAGCTGAATAATAGAGTCAAATCACCCTGTGTAACATAAGTGTCTCCTAAACTGGGACTTGTCTGTTTCTTTATACTATGGATACATTGTTTCCCAGCCCAAACAGATAACTCATTGAAAATGGACCTGGGTTCAACCATTGCAATATCACTAATTTGGGGGTCTAATTCTGCTGCTTTTGTGGTTACTGCTTTGTTTGCTTATTTATGTATTTCTGCTGTTTCTTGTACTATTATTTCCTTGTGTGGTTCATAATTTAGGATTATGGGCTAATATTTGGTGGGGTTGGACCATGGGGTTAACAGGGTATCTTCAAAAGGGTTTTTTGTTTTTTTTGTTTTTTTTTTTTCACTTACTTCTATTATTGTTACCAGGCTCAGGACATTTCTGTTAAATTGTTGGGAACCCTCCCACACACGTAGGTAGTAGAAATTTGAACCTCAAACCCCTGTATTTCTGGGTATGACTCTTTTGTTACAAATAGCCAATGGTTACAATTTCTCAGAGAGGAATTTTTTTTTTTCCCTACCTAGAGGACTTTACAGGTGGACAGAAGTTTTCTAAGTCTGTCCTTGAATGGTATTGGCTTTATGCAGGCATCTCAGTTAAAGGCTTTGCCCATCCTGGAATGAGCAATAAAACCCAAATGGACAACTCTGCCCCTAAGGACAACCAAAGCACCGGATACTATGTGCAACTCCTTTTATTAGCTTTATTCCATTTTTTGGACCCTGAACATTTCCTTCCTTTTTCTTTTCCTTTCATAAATTCAGTTTTGCATTTAAAAGTATGTTAAATTTATCCATCAAGCCTAGGAGTTGTATAGCATTCAAGTGTGTTACAAAACTGGATGTCCACACTCAATTCTATGACTTGTTTCTGTTCATCATTCATGGTAACTAAAACTAAATCATTAGATTTTTCTAAGCATACAACATTTCAAAACATAGGAAATATATAAGGCTCCAAGTGGGGCACAAAGAAGATGAAAACACTTTGCATTGTGTACCTTCAAGCAGTTCCAGGTATGCTGTCTTGTTTGATTCTTTCAATAGTCTTACGAGATGGTTACTATCACCATTTTGTAAGAAAGGAAGCTGAGGCTCCATATCAACTGAATTGCTTGAAGTCACATATCTAATCAATAAGAGCTGGCATTAAATCCATGTCTGTTTAACTCAGAAGTCTGCTCTCCCATTACTCCATGCTGAGTGCTCAGAACGTAATCCGAGACATGACCAAGAAAAGGCTCAATAAGAGTATAAGAGTAGAAAAATAAAACAATATATTAGTCAGGATTCTCTAGAGGAGCAGAACCAACAGAATACATGTGTGTGTGTGTGTGTGTGTGTGTGTGTGTGTGTGTATGTATGTGTGTGTGTGTGTGTATGTTGTTGTTGTTGTTGTTGTTGTTAGGTGCCGTTGAGTCAGTATCCGACTCATAGCGACCCTCATAGGGTTTTCAGTGGCTGACTGTTTTGGGATTGCCTTGGGAGTGGATTGCCAGGCCCTTCTCCTGTTTTTGTGGTGCTGGGAATTGAACTCGGGACCTCAGAGACTGCAGCGCAGCGCTCTACCAACTGAGCTAAATCCCAGCCCATATATATATAACATATAATATATATAATTATAAAAGGAGATTTATTGGATTGGCTTAAATGATTGGAAGCTGGGTCATCCATCAATGACTGTCTGCACACTGGAGAGGCAGAGAACCTGGGAGCTGTTCAATCCAAGAAACCGGAAGCCTCAGAAGAAGAGGGGCCAGTGATGCAGTCCCACTCTGAGGCTGAAGGCCTGCAAGCTCCGTGGAGTATCACTGGTGTGAGTCCACATTAAAAAGCTAAAGAAACTGGAGTCTTAGACGCACTCACTCAGGAAGAATGGAATTTGCATGCACTGACGCCTGGCTTTCTCTTTTCCCACTTTTATTGCCTCCAGGCCCCCAGCCTACTGGTTGGTGCTGCTCCCACTCAGGGCATGTCTTTCCCCCTCAGTTGCTCTCCCACCTGTCAATCCTCTCTGCAAATGCCCTCACACGCACATGCAGAAGTGCACTTTACTCATCTCTGAGACCTCTTTCAATCCAGGCAAGTTGATGAGCAAGATTAAGCATCACAAACAATAAGAACTATGTGGCAAGAGATGTTACAAGGAAATAAGGACATGACTAGTTGCTGCTGAGATAGGCCAATGGGTATAACTTCAGAGCAGGTAAAGATTCGGGGGTCACAGGGAACAGGAAAGAAGAGAGGCTCTCCCTGGACTTCAAGACACTGTCTCAGTGGAGAAAAGGAGAACTTTTTTTTTTTTTTGAAATTTTAATGTACACCTTAATGTGTTTCATTCTGATATACATTTCATTGTGACATTTCCATACATACATTTCATTGTACGTTGCACAGATAACTTCCCCCCTACCCTCTTATGCCCCTCCTTCCCCCTCTCCCCCACCCTCCACTAATGGTCTCTCTTGTACTTGCATGTCTTTTTGTGGGAATATTTTTCTGTATCCCCTTGCATCCCAATTATGATTTAAGTCCACGCTTTTTCTGTAGTGATCTACCTTTTTACATTGTCAGCAATATTACATGAATAACCTAGCCCATTTGCGTTATTACCATCCTTTGGTACCGTTGGTATTATTATAATTATTTCCCGAACTATTAAAATTGGGCTGTTTATTTTGAGGTCGACCTCTCTCTCATTCCTTACTCCTCCTTGGCCCTCTTCCCCATCCTGTCTTCTCCCATCATCACTTCCTTTTGCTAGATCCTTCCCTCCTTCTTTCCGCTCCTTGAATTTTCCCTTCTCAGCTAAGTGTACATTAGTTTTTTATTATGTTCCAATGTCTATATAGGACTTGAGAAAGGGAGAACATTCATGGCAGAAAAGAGGGACATAGAAGTTCAGAGGGGGGAAAGCACATGCAAGTTATGGGCTCCATGAGTAGACAGGTCATAGTCATATTGAAGTATGCTGAGAAATAAGAGAAGTTTGAGACCAAGAATGGAGGGCTTGATTTACAAAGGATTTATAGTATATTGGGCAGGCAATGAAGAGCCCTGCAACACTTCTGGCTGGCAGATGACTTAGCCAAGGCAGTGCTTTAGGGCTATGTATATGGAAAGCCTTATACAAGATAGGTTGGTGGAAGAGAGACTAGAGGGAAGGAGAGAGCCTGGATTAAGTGAATCTCCAAACGCATGCAAAGGATACATCAGCAGATTTTTCTCATACTGAGATTCCCAAGGCCAGTTGTTCTTAATTAAGCACCACAGCTGGCCAATTCAATGGAAATTTGAGATGTTATTAGGGCATTTGAGATGTCATTACAGCCAACATCATCTTTCATGGACACAGCACCAGCCAGGCCACTGGGGCTGAGTTTTCAGGGTCAGAACTGATCTACTGGGCACTTTGCCAAAGTTGCCAGAAGAAAGAAGGACAGGCCACATCCTGAGATCCACAACTGAATGGCAATGCCAGGCAATCCTGAGTTCTACCTCTGAGCTCTATCTATGACCCTCAGAAGGGAAAGCAAAGTTGTAAGTCAATGAGTCCAGAATCCATGAATGGACTCGAGACTTGTTTAAACTGTCTAGTACATTAGAGTCACCTTAGTTTAAAAATACAAGTCTAAGTTCAGCAGCTTCAACATAGGGGCTGGAAGGGAATGGAGAGATTTCCTCCCCTCTTCTAACTTCCTTTTCTCTACCACAGCACTTACCACAGTGCTTTATGATCAGGGAGTTTCATATCCATCTTTCCTACTAGACTGAGTATTCTCTGGGAAGAAGCTAAGTTCTATCATCTATGCCTGGCATGTGGAATGAAGCCCAGCACAAAGAAGATGCCCAAGTAAGGGTTGATGACAGCAGCTGGGCACCATGGTGCCCACTTCTCATCCCAGTGACTTGGGAGGCTGAGGCAAGAGGATTGCAAGTTTGAGGCCAGAGGCAGCCTGTGTAGTTCGTAACTTAGCAAGACTCTGTCTTTAAGATAAAAAATTAAGAAGGGGTCTTAGAGTGAAGGTCCATGGTAGAGCACTTGGCTAACATGTGCAACCCACTAGTACTGAAAAAAAATCAGTTAATGATGGCTTAGACCAAGAGTGTTAGCTGTGGGCATGGTGAGAGCTGGCAAGTTCTAGGTACATTTTGAAGGTAAAGCCTAATGGATTTGGGATGGAGCGGATAAGCAAGGGAGGAGGAAAGAATGAGTCAAAGGTTTGGTCTAGGGAACCTAGAAGGTCAAGTTGCAGTCATCAAAGATGGAGAAGGCTGGAAACAGAACAGGTTTCAGAAAAAAGATCAAGGGTCACCTTTGAACATGCTGATTTGAGGTGTCCATTAGCCATTCCAGTAGAGAGGCTGAGTGGTGGCTGGTCTCCCCAACTTGAAATCCGAGAGAAAGGTTTGAGCTATGGATATAAATTTAGGAGTCATCTGCATGAAGATGATATGAAAAACTTTGGGTGTTATCACCAAGGGAGTGAATGTGAGGTAATCTGAGGTCTGAGCTCGGGAACGCTGCAATACTAAGAATCTGGAGGGAAGAGGAGACACCAGCAAATAAGACTGATAAAGAGCAACCAAGGAGATAGAGAAAAAATAAATAAATAAATAAATAAATAAATAAAGCAGATGATGATGGGTCCTGGGGGCAGAGAAAGCAGCTCAATAAGAAGGTGAGTTACATGATATCAAGAGGTAAGAAACTGGCATGTGGAGTCCCTCGGTAACTACGGGGAGACTTTCGTTACATGTGCAGTAAAAGCCTGGACAGGTGAGTTTAAGAAAGAAGAGGAGGTGAGGCATTGGAGACTCTAGGACTCTAGACTCACTGTAGGAGTGCTGTTGTTGCTGTCAGGTGCCAACAAGTTGGTTCCAACTCACAGCGGTCTTATGTACAACAGCATGAAACAGTCCCTGACACTGTGCCATGCCCAGCACTATGTCAGTACTTCTTTGCTATTCATAGGGTTTTCGATGGCTGATTGTTTTTTGACATTGTTTTGGGAGTGGGCTACCTGGTCCTTCTACCATTTTTGCAGTGGTGGGGATCAAACCCAGGGCCTCAGAGTGCGCAGGGCAGCCCTCCACCAACTGAGCTAAAGCCCAGCCTGGGCATAGGAACACTGCAAGGAGTCACAACAAGATGGGGCCATAGCTTGCAGAGAAAGTGGGATGGAGAGAAGCCATGAGTGAGTTGCCACGGGTGCAACATCAGCATGTTTACATACTGACCTGGTATCTTGAAAAAGCTAAGAAGTAGGCTGTCCTCAGCCCAAATCCTCCATCTTCTCTCTTCCAGGAATGATTCCCAAATTGTGAGCCCACCTAGGAGAAGGACTCTGTGTCTTTCCTTGGCTCATTTTTTTCCCCCAAAGTGAAGCAGTTTGAAGTTTATTACATAAAGCTAAGGGATTGTAGATGCTTCAGAGTGAAGCTTGGGTACACAGAGAGGGAGAGAGACCTAAGAAAGAATCCTAGTACATGTCCAAGGCATGGATGTGGGCTTCTCAAGAGAGAGAAGAGCCTTTCCTTGACTCTTGACATAGGATATATAGTAGATGCTTAGCAAATATTTATCAAATAAATGAAGCACGGTGAATAAAATACCTTGTAAACTGCCCGAGCTGTATTTCATTGGTTAAGTGGAAGTAATAGCACCTACTTCAGAGGATTAAATAGGACAAAGCACTTACGGTGCCCCGCAAAAAGCCTGTTACTTAGTATCTGCTCAGTAATTGACAGTTTTATTACTAGTATAATGGCTTCATTTTATAGATAAGGCATCTAAGGTCCAGGAAATAGTTGCTTAATATTTCACAGTTAGTGAGAGATAATATTCTCTGGGACTCAATTCCTTTACTTTTTCCACAAAACCAGAGAAATCTACAATTCCCAGGTAACCAGGATTGCAGGCGTGTTTAAGCCTCGGAAGACTGACTTGATGAGAAACTTGGATATTAGGAATTAATAGCAGCTCTGAAATCTCTCTCTGACCTTCCTCTGTGACCACCATCCATCTTCCTGTCCAATTTGCCTGGAAGCTCTGCAAAGCCAGTCCTCACACAATGCTTCATATTCTTCTCACATTTTTTTCTCATTTTACCAGAATTCTCATTTTAACTCTTTGAGTAGCAATCTTGTTACTATTCTTGTACCTGCATCAAGGAACAAAACTATACTACATGCCTGTTTGTTTATTATTAGTTGTCATATAAGTCTAGGTGGCTGATTCAATTAGTTACAGCTCCAGATGTAGATATAGATCCAGAATAAGTTTCTGAGAAGATTAATGGAAACTTTTATGATCTGGGAACACACCTTCTCTCATTGTACCTGCAGTACATGAATAGCCTGTCCTTTCTGGGATGAATGGAAGCTGTTTACCTTTGTCAACATTTATTAATGGAGTACTACATACAGCGATTCTTTTAATAAGACAATAAACCTTCAGCACACTTTATAGGTTGTCTTTCATCCAAAGACCTCAAAGAAATTTTGTTCACCCTGTGTCATTATTAATCATCTAGTTTGATCAAGGAGGCAAGTTGTGATTGTTTCAGAGAGAGAATCTGAGTTTCCAGCAAGGTTTATGTGATTTCTAAGGGTCATGAAGTGGGTCAGAAAAAGGAACTGGGCACTGAGCCCAGATTCCTGTCTGTCAGGCCCCAAACCCAGCCCTTCCCTCAAAGCTCTCCAAACATTCCCTTTTGGTAGCAAATATGGTTATACCTTGATCTATTAAGCAGAAATGAACTCTGAAGCCTTCTTCAATGGCACAAGGAAAGCAAAGTTTATTTTTGAAGTTGCTTTAAGTCATAAAATCCTTGATTCACTATATTAAATACTACCATTGAAATAAGTAGATAGCTTTGTAGTCATAATGATAGCTTGGGTTGAAATGGCGCCTGTGCTTTCAGAAGCAGTGCAGTTCACAGGCTGCCAAAGACCTATGTTCTCCTTTACTCACCCCCACCTTGGACTCAAGTGTCTCCTTTCTTCTCACAAGTCTTCTCCACTTCCCTGATCCCTTCACATGTACCTTTCCCCTATCATCCAGTCATTTCTTCTTATGCCTCAGGAGATCTTGGGATTAAAAAAAAAAAAATGCCTTGCTTTGGATGACTATAAAAACTTCCAGGATGGCTGGAGTAGGCTGTGGAAGGGGGCCCATGGAGATCCTCCAAGAGCCTCTTTTTTCATTTTCTTTTTCTTTTTTTCAAACAACTCACATTTATTTTAATTAAATTTATAATATAGGAAAAGTAAAAATTATTATACGCATTTAGTAATGCTTTATATTTTGCATTTATCTTATAGAATGCCACAGCAGACAAAGAAAAAAAAAGGATTAGCTAATTTAAACATTTTCCCTTCCTGTCAGTTTAATCAACTGTGAGTTCCACACTCATAGCAACCCTCATGGGTTTTCAATGGCAGATTGTTTTTGGTACTTCTGAAAACTATAAAAATAATAATGAAAATCGTGTTACATATATTTCAAAAATCAAACTGACATATCCCATCACCAATTCTATGGGGGAAAGACAGGCACAAGTTTGGTCCATTAGGAAGTTAATGATAAAAAAATTGGTTCAGAACCATAAGTGGGTGTATTTAAGTATGGAAACAGAAAACACAAATCATTTAAATTCTCATAAAACAGGTTCACATTTGTCCATATGTACATTGGCAGAAAGATGAATTGTCAGCCAATCTACAATAAATATATCAGCTGCTAACATTCCCAAAGATAAAAAATGTTGGGTGGAAAAGCTAGAAAGAAAATCTTATAGAAAGATATAATTAAATGAGCCTTAGACTTCTTATCACTGAAAATTAAGATCCTAATTTTAGTTACTATTTGGCTGTGGTATAGAAAAATCTCACCCATTCATGCAAAATAGACAAAATAACCTTTTATTTTTCATTTTACACATATCTGTCAAAATAATTGCTTTTGAGAACTGAAAAATTATTATTTATAATTCAATGTTTTATTAATGTACTGGCACCATATAATTATAATCACATGTTAATTTAAATTCCTACTTTTTATTTATAAATG